>OZ017780.1:11432372-11543359 GCA_963969325.1 Lycopodina hypogea | reverse complement strand
ACATAACACTCACTCTACAGTATGTCTGAGTTGAGGACAGGAAGTGACCTATGTACACACTATAGACCATACTGTGGTTAGGGGGTTGGGGGGGGGGGGGGGGGGAGGGTTATCTCACTGCCAACCTTTTCCTGAGTGGAGCTGTGGCTCTCTTGAGAGAGTTTAGTTCAGATTTCAGGCGATGAACTTGATCTTCACTACAATAGAGAAATAAAACAAAGAGTGGTATTTACCCCCCAGGGAACATGGAAGAGGCAGGCAGGCAGGCAGGGCAGGCAGGCAGGCAGGCAGGCAGGCAGGCAGGCAAGCAGGCAGGCAGGCTGGGGGGAGACTCACAGCTCTTGGTTGTCACGTCTCACACTCTCCAACAGATTATGACAGAACCCAGTGGAAGGGGAGGGCAGGGACTTGGTAAGGGGTACTTGGTACTGCGTAGCCACATCAGCCATCTTTACCTGCATATTGTGTCTGCGTTGGAGTAGAAAGGGAAATATCTATACATATACACACATAGGGGTGTGGCAGGAGGGGGTGTGGCAGGAGGGGGTGTGGCAGGAAATGGTGTATGACCAGAGAGGTGTGTGTTTTCATTGTAGCTGGGACAAACTGTAGTTTACTACCTCCTATAAAAGATTGCATCAGGAGAGGTCAGACATTGCTTTGGACTCTTCCTCCCCACAGGCGAATGCCCTCCCTAAGGTAGGCAGAGAACAAACAACCAAACAATATTAAAGCACCCTTCCCCCCCCCCCCCCCCCCCCCCCCCCCACACACACACTGCTCTATGCTTCCTTTCAGATAAAGAACTGCCGCATACCAAACTGATTTTGCTGTGGATGTGTTGGTAAGGGCGTGGCTCTTGCTTAAGCAATCCAGTTGCTGCCTCAGCAATACATTCTGTGGACAAGGAGGGCACATGATGTCAATAAAGAAGTTAACAACATATGTGGACCAGTATAGACACATGTGCACCACCATAGACACATGTGGACCACTATAGACACATGTGGACCACTATAGACACATGTGATCCACTATAAACACATGTGGACCACTATAGACACATGTGCACAGAAATGGTGGATTACTATAGACACATGATGTGACCACTATAGACACATGTGCACCACTATAGACATGTGCACAGAAATGGATTACTATAGACACATGTGGAACACTATAGATACATGTGCACAGAAATGACGGATTACTATAGACACATGTGGACCACTATAGACACATGTGGACCACTACAGACACATGTGGACCACTATAGACACATGTGCATCACTATAGACACATGTATACAAAATGGTGGATTACTATAGACACATGTGCACCACTAGAGACATGTGCACCACTATAGACACATGTGGATCACTACAGACACATGTGCACAGAAATGGTGGATTACTATAGACACACGTGGACCACTATAGACACATATGCACAGAAATGATGGATTACTATAGACACATGTGGACCACTATAGATACATGTGCACAACTATAGACACATGTGCACCACTATAGACACATGTGCACCACTATAAATACATGTGCACAGAAAAAGTGGATTACTATAGACACATGTGCACCACTATAAATACATGCACACAGAAAAAGTGGATTACTATGGACACATGTGGACCACTACAGACGCATATGCAATAGAGGACTGCTCTAACTACACTTAAGTAGATCACGTATAATAGTGTTTAGAATCGCCTGTGATAACACAGTGGGATGTAAATATAATACCCATGAGGGTGTCTCCTACTCAACCTCTCCTCTGTTCACCCACCCATCTTCCCGTTCTATAACTTCCATTCCATTCCATTCTATTCCATTGAATAACCGAGTGGATTTCTCTGAGTTGACTCACACCGGCTCAGTCAAGCATTGCAAAGGTTGAGATAGCTACACACACACGCTCCAATCATTCCATGAATCTGATCCACCTGCCAAATGACTTGCATGTATCCTGACTAAACTGCCAATCTGCTGACAGGGTAAAACACAGATGTGTACCTCAAAAATGAGTTGGGTGTCTAAAGTCCAATAACATTTATTTGTTTCAGCTAAAAGAAGTTGGTATTTCATCTTGGTGCCAATGCAAGAGTGGCAGTCTATCTGAGGGTGAGTGCCCATTCTGCATACATGCACACAGACAGATTCATGCTTGTCATGTTTACTAAACCAACGGACAAATTCCCAGAAAGGTTGGGACACTTAGCATATGCACACACACACACACACACAGTTGTGTGCAAGGAGACGGCCCAGGTGGCAGATTCTACATGTGTTAATTGAATTACATGTTTCTCCTATTAACACATTAAGCATGTCAATCCAACTAACGAACTAGTTATTTTAACACACGCATACAGAGACCATATCGGTACGATGTCAAACACTGAGTAAGTGTTCTCCATTCCACCACAAGTACTGTAGTGCTGAGATATGTTGTATAGGGCTAACAGGAGGAGTCATGTGATGTCATGTGTTATGAGTGCCAACATCACGTTGGTCACATGAGACCATGTGATACACTTCACTCTGGGCCAAGCCACTTCTATCCAGTGCTGGACATGGTCAGGTGTCATATCTTCAATGAAAAATAAGGCTCCTGTAAATACTCTAAATTGACACCATTAGGTGGTTTAATGTAAAGCCAGTTAGCTTCTGGCAACTCTATAGCCAGTACTAAAATATGGCCTGAAGCATCTGAAATGTGTAACTAAATAAACAAGAGCGATCCTGCACTAAGATCTGTGGCAAATAATTACCATAACATTTATTAGAAGGTAGTTGTTTTTAAATACAAAAAATATATATATTTAGAACACTTAGGCTAAGGTTGAGTTGTGGTAAGATTTACAACTTTTGGGTTTCTATACAGCAGAAAGTACTTAGTTGTAACCACAGGGTTCTATAGAGCAAAAACACTGTTACAACCAATTAGTTGTAAAAAAAAACCATTGGTGTTTCTTAACAGTAAACAATTAGTTAAAAATCAATTCTTGAGCAAAACTTGTGCATGTACCCACCCCCCCCCCCCCTCCCCCACCATTCCAAGTGTTCTTAGACCTGTGTGCCACAGGAAACAAGAAAGCATCACACTACCTGTGGTAAAGGACACATTAACGTCTCACACGTGACAACAACCACACACATACATGGAGCAAGCCACAGCTAAGCCAAGCGTGTAGGTTTGAAACTAACTCAAGAACATGCTGTCCACACAAAAACTACACACCAGTGTGGACCACTCTGCACAGAGTGAGTTCTTATAACCTTATTCTTGAGAGAGACATTCTTCTTCTCCAGTTCCCACACACGGGAGTGAAGTTCACTGGCCCTATCTTCCTCAGCTGCATCCCTCCTCTGTTGGTAAGCATCTGGAACAGAGACAGGGATAGATAGGACATGTGACACTACATGGTCATTGTGGTGAGAATCAATACATGTGTGGTGTGTAATATCATTTTACAAACCACATCTAAATGTTAGTATTTGTATAAATATATATCAATTTACATGTGTGCATCATCTACATGTGTTCCTATGCATCTACTTGTGCATGCATCATGTGGCCACACCTACAATGAATAAATAAAAAGAAAGCCAGCACAAAAGTGTTTGGGACGAAGATTCTTACACACACACACACACACACACACACACACACACACACACACACACACACACACACACACACACACACACACACACACACACACACACACACACATCTTCATTCTAATTTTTGAAGAATCAATTTATTACCACTGTTGGTTTTTGTGATAACCGAGTAGAGGTACCCACATCCTGTGTGACCTCTTACTAGAAAACCTCAGGGTAGACAACATTCCTCCAGAGGTACCTGGCATTGCCAGGGTGAATAAAATAGATTGAGTGAATTCGGGTTCGAGATGAACATGAGAAAAGTGGTGTATTTTGCAACATTAATATCACATTTGATTGAAGTTCAATTGCATTTGTTCAGCCATTGCTATCACATTTCAATACTACAGTAACTGTTGGCTTCTTGTTATTGTAGGGCTGCAGGATAAACCACGTTCCTCTAAATGATTATCTGGAGGTAGTTACTTAAATACAAATTTGGACACAACCACTACAGGCAGACACCACTAACGAGAAGATTGTTTGTATGGATGCTAAAACAAAGGAAAGAGACCAGAGAATGTCCAACCTGGCTTCAGTTAGTATCCCACTACAATGGATTGAGTTTTGTTTGTTGTTGTTGTTGTTGTTGTGCGTGTGTGTGTGTGTGTGTGTGTGTGTGTGTGTGTGTGTGTGTGTGTGTGTGTGTGTGTGTGTGTGTGTGTGTGTGTGTGTGTGTGCGCATCTGTCCAAGCTAAAACTCAAAACCAGTGGAGCGAATGACTCCTGAGGATCACACAAACATTTTAGATGTGTCCCACTGGGCCACACCTCTTCCTGTGGGAGTTGCAGGCAAAAAAAACAGGAGCAGCCTGCACTACGATATGTGGCAAATAATGACTATAGTATTTATTAAAACATAGTGTTTTAGACCAGCCAAAATAATTTTTTAGAACACTTAATATTTGGTTAAAGTCGTGGTAAGATTACAACCTTTGGATCCATACATTAAAAGCACTAAATTGTAACCACAGAGTTTGCATACAGTAAAGCATTTAGTTGTAACCACTTATGGGCCTAGGAACAGACTGTCCATAGTTGGTAATTATAAAATGCATATCTTAAGGTAATCATTTTAATTTAAAATAAATAATAAATTGGACACAACTTATACTGACAACACTTTAATGATGACATTTCGGAAATCTGAAGGTAGAGGTATGGAAAATGTCCTACTCGTCTGCATTCTGATGATCCTTTTCCAACCATCATGAAGTAGCCAACTCCTGTTCAGTTAGTTAGCCTCTCTTGGTCTTCTTCTCTCTGCCATGGCATGTAGGCCAACCCATACTGCATACTTCCTAGGGATGGTTGGTTGTGGTCCTGATCATGCAAAAAGTGTGGAGTATAGGTTTTAACCAGGAGTAAGGTTTTGGAAAAATTGATTGATGTGCAGAAAACACTCTTGGGAAACTTATTAAAAAATGTATGTGGACTAAAGCTTCATAACAATATGATGAGCAGAAAATACTCTGGAAATATATTTGAAGCTGGTTGTGGACCAACATCAACTTACATATATAGTAGAGATTGGAAAGGATAAAAAACCAACAACAAACACCGTACCCAATCGGAATCAAAACACTGATCTCCTGCTTGGAAAGGAAGGAGGGGGGGGGGGGGGGGAAAGCAGAAAAAAACAAAAACAAATCAAGAAGAAAAAAACGGAATAGGATTACTAATCTTCAGCCTGGGAGACCTCTGCCTAAATAATTTTCCCACATTTTTCCAGCCTTTTTTTTTAATGAAAAAATTGATTACCTTTATTGCCACCAGAGATGTCACCTTCTTCTAAAATATTTCGCTAATAACCTCCTGCCCGACCCTCTGAATATCACCACCAAATATAGCCCCCACAGGAACCAAATCTAGGGGCATTGACTCACGCTCCACAAATAGACACACCAACTCTATTTATATGGAGAGATGGTAGCCATCACTATCAATAGTGATGTTTGAATACCACCACTGTGTTCAACTCTGTGTGTGTGTGTGTGTGTATGTGTGTGTGTGTGTGTGTGTGTGTGTGTGTGTGTGTGTGTGTGTGTGTGTGTGTGTGTGTGTGTGTGTGTGTGTGTGTGTGTGTGTGCGCGCGCGCCCGCGCACAGCTGAGCTCTACCTGGCCCTGGGTGTGTGTCTCTCACTCTCCCAGCATCCCTCCTGTCGTCAGCTGTCAATCTCAGCAGCTTGGTGGCCATCTTCTTCATCTTGTCCTCCTGAGAGCGGCCATGCTTCTTCAACATCTGCAATGATAAACACACACTGCTTCATAATAACCAATTAACCCCAGCCACAGTATATTCATGGTTATACCCCTCATGAGCAAACCACTAATGAGGGACATGCCTTAAGTACATAGTGTCCTTTCTATCTTGTTCATGCAATGATAGATATTGTAGTATATGTATTGGAAATGGTAAAGATTACGTGAAACATCCGCATTCACTATGCCAAATATCACGAGAATATTATCTATATAATTAGAGGTGAAGTGACCTAAGTGGCTAAATTGGTAGTCCAGTCAGTAAATACCTTAGCGTGGCACTTTTGGGTGAGTGAGTTTCTGGCAGGTATCATAGTAATAAATACTTCGAAATAATTATCTATACATATATCTGGGGATCAGAACTTCCTATTACTGAACAGCAAGCTAACTCTGGGAAGAAAAACCGCACCAAATAAAAGGGATTACTTTGACCCTTTTGGGGGTGTAGCTACCAAAAAAAAGCAGATATTTCATTTCTTTTCTTTTTTAACCACAATGAATAAACACAGTATTCAAATCTTACTTAACCCACAAAAAAAATTTCATAAAGTTTAGGAGCACAAACCACCCAAGATACAAATGCCAGAAATGCAGCTGCAAGAACTTCCATGAATATTTCACTGGGAATATACATGTATGTGACTAACAGAAGGGGATCCTATATTACTCCCTGCCTTTATAGGGCCTAAATAGGGTTAGTAACCAATGAATCAGTTGAGTGCTAAGGATTTTTTTCATTTTTGAATAGGATGTGACGTCACCCTGTAGGGTTTTTACTGCCGTTTCTAATCCATACACTATAATATCTATGGTGCAATGTGATGTGCAGTTAACATCACAGACACTATTCACATATTCACACTAAATGCCAGTCTCACTAATGGATGTTCTATAAAAATGTTTTTAATTATTTGTATTGGGGGGGGGGGGGGGGGTGGTGATTACCCGAAACCTATTAATCACCAAGTACTATTTTATTAATATTATTAAATTAAAGTACATTAATTAAAACTACACAAAGGGTAGTAAATATCAATGCATGAGGATGTGGACTTCACTTGCCATGTTTTCCTCCATGAGCCTAAGATGCTTATCTTCTAGATCTTCCTTAGTCAACTCCATGAGAGCCCTTCTGGATGCAAGGTCACTCCCCACTGCATCCATGCCAACAATACATACATACATACATACATACATACATACATACATACATACATACATACATACATACATACATACATACATACATACATACATACATACATATACACAGTTGTCCCTCTTTTGAGAGACCACCTTTAAATCTTACAAAAAGTGGTCTCCCAAAAGAGGTGGTCTTCCAGTAGAGGGGGTTGGGAATAGGTGTGGTCAAAAATTATAACAATAAAAATGTGTATATAAATTTATCGTTAGGAAAGTTTAGGATTTCATGAAATAAGATCTCTTATTTTGTTCAGCCTTATTTGTCATATCTGGCGAGCACCTTTTAAAATAGCTTGAGCTTTTATCAGCTCCAAAAAAAAAGAAAAAAGAAAAAAATTGCCCTACCTTGAGTAAGAGAAATTTATAGAGATGCTTCATTGGTATCAAAATAGTAATTCCTTCCTCTAGGGTTAGGGTATTTGTGTTCCTAGACATCTTTGGAAGATTGCTCACTTAACATGTGCCTGAACCATTATATCTGCCAATCATAAGATTCATAATATTTATTGTATAGTTAATAGGTGCAACCACCAAGTAAATAAGTACATATAAGTGCTTAGGTTTCTGTAGTAGTCTTAAAATCTGATAATAAGGGTGGTCTTAGGTCTTACAAAAGGAGATTTTCTAGCAGAGGTTAAGTTTATACAGCAAATACATCTTGCATGAAAAAGTGATCTCTCAAAGATGTGATCTTCCAATGGAGTGGTCTTCCAATGGAGGGGTCTCTCAAAAAGATGGATTACTGTATATGAACACTCAGACTAATAGTGTATCAAAAATGTAATAAATAATAATATTGGCAGCAATCTTCAACATAGCAACAGTGAGAAATGCAGCTTGCAGGCAATAAAATAACAAAAAAAAAGGAAAAAAGAAAACAGTGCATTTCAAGCAGCTCACCAGCCATGACTCTAAATTTGAGTGCAGAGAAAACAATATTTTGTCTGCAGTTCACTCATTGGAGGAAAACGTGTATTGGTCATCTCACTTGTCAGGATAACTTCAGCACCCATACAAGCACCGCCCACACAGGTAACATTCATGCTCATTAAATAGCTGGGTGGGCATTAATTGGATTTGGCGGTTGCTACACACTACACTACGTAGCAAAGGCTGTTTCATTACGGAGGTGCTCCTGCGTTTTCCACCGCTTGGCTAGGTTTCTCGTAACCAGCTAGAAAAGTTATGGAAGCAGTAGACTTCTCCACCTCGGACAATAACGGTGTTGACAACGAGGAGGTGGGTATACACAGCTTTCCTGTTTGTAAGAGGGGTAGCTGGATAACGTAAAATTTGTACCAGCTTGTTATTGAAGTGAGCTTGCAAGTTAGACGTTTGAATCTAGTGTTTTTCTAGCTATTGGTAGTAAATAGTTACCAGTAAACATTCCGAAAGTTGTAGCGCTCTACAACCGTTCTAGTGGCATTTTCACCCTTGCATTTTCATAACATTTACAATTATCCATAGCTGCCATACTGAAGTGTGGCTATGTTTGGTTAAATGTCATTCAGAAAGATCATACTTTAATTGTTGTTACTGGTGCATTGTTAGAAACAGAAATAGGCTACATTAAATTGGCATCCTCTGGAACTGAAGCTATGTGCAGCTAGTTTCTGTAAGGCTGGGTGTTGACAATACTGAAACAAGATTTCTCTTTTGTTTGGGAACATGTTAGAGTACTGTGGGGCTGAGGGCTTCAACATGGATTGGGTTGTCTAGGTAATTGCTTAACCACATTTCTGAAAGCTTCATATTTTGCTGGTTCATTGCTTGTATCTAGAAGCAGTGTTTGTGTACTCAGCATACCTCATAGAAAACATAGATTCATGTACAAGTCTTGTAGCTCATCTTTCGAAAACAGTCTGTTTTAGATTATGTGGTTGTTGCTGTATGAAAACATGCTTATTTGGGAATATATGCTCTCATCTAAGGCGTAAGATACTTTGGTATTTTCCTCAGCAACCTATATCAACATGTATTCCTGTCACTGGCTTATAGAAAACTCTTTAGTTATTTCTAAAATTGAAATAAACTCTTTCTTTTTTTTTTACATTTGTTTTTGAAGAATGAAGAGCTTACATTTTGTGCACAATTTTCTCCACTTTGCTTGTACAAAGCTATTAAATTTATCCATGTACTTTGCAAGTGGTAAGTGATTTTCATTTCAAGGGCACTTGAAATGTATACACAACAAATTGTCCAAACTTTGAAAGTTACTTTTAGCAATTACTGCACTGGATGATCTGCCTGCACCCAAAGAACTGGTTAGCTGTCCCAACTCCAATTATTGTGTGTTGTTTCTGCTTACACTGATGATTATACTCTTTGTGGTTAAAGTTGAGGGTGTGATGATCCACATTGTTTATTGGTGAAGACAATATAATGGGACCAATCATTATGTAGGAGCAGAGGTATGTTGGCGTGTCAGTAAAATGATATCATTTTAACACCAATGAGGAATGAAGTGCTTCTCTGCAGATCCATTGGTTTGTGTGTGTGTGCGTGTGTGTGCATGCGTGCGTGTGTTGCCTCCCTAAGTCCATTGTGTATATTACCTGTTGTAACTGTAGGCGAAGACTCCAGTGAACCCTGCCAGGGGCACCAAGAGAAAATGTCTCTCACCTCTGACTCCACTGGGGAAACAGACCCCAGGATGTAAGTGGTTAATGTGCTGGCAGTTCTCATGAGTGTGTCTCCTTGCAGCTGTCCATGCCACATGTAAATCCTTTTCTATGTCTGCATGAACCTTACCAAGTGTGTTGTCCAGATCCTGTACGACTCCATGGCATGGCCTTGGTGGATGGTTGGATTGGAATGTGAATTTGGATACGAGTGATAAATAGGGAACTTGCACAGTGGGCTGTGTATTCAACACTGTACACTTATGGCTACATGTCCTGTGGTTTCTGAATTAATTTAGAAGTCTTTCTCCTCAACTATGGCTAGGCAACAGTTTTTACTGATTTTTATGAGGCTGCACTAAACCTATGTAGGATATCTAGCTGGCTAAGAACCCTAGCTATTTAATAACCTGGTCACATGGTTACTTGAGCCAGTTTCTTCCCAGTTGCTATAGCACGTATGCACTTCAACCAGTGCCTGTACAGCAACAGACCTGAAGTGGGTGTGGTCCATGTCTGTCTGCGCCTGATGTTGCCTGTATAGCAACAGACTTGAAGTGGGTGTGGTCCATGTCTGTCTGGGCCTGATGTTCCATGAGCATCATGGACACATGCAGTGAACCAGCAACAAGTGGAAAGAAGACCAAGCAGCTTGTTGACCAGTACCAGCAACTCACCCAGGCTGGCCAATCTCCTTGTTTCCATGACTACTGCTCAGAGGAACACTAGGAGCAGATGAGATTGAGAGCTTTCCTGAACTTGAGATGGTCTTGTATTGAACATGTACATGATAGTTGGTTAATCGGGAATGAGAAAAGGAACATGGACCATGCACAGTGGAAGAGAAGGTTTGGGTTATGATTAATGAGGTGAACTGCAGTCTCCTGCTGATGAGCTATTTCAATGAGTGGATGAGTCTGTCAACATTCTGGAGTGATGAGTCTTTGGAATGTCACTGCTCTGCTTACAAGGGCTAGGCTGGGTATCGTGACTGGCAGTTCATGACTGTGCAGAGTGTGCCAGAGCTAACTCATCCAGTAGTTCCATGCATATATCTGTGGTTTACCATGGTTGACTCCTGGGGCTTGTGACCCTGGAGCAAGGACACCGCTTGGGTAGCTGTGAACATTTATAGCTCGTTCCCAGAGTTGTCTGTGGCAATTATTGAAGCAACTTGGAAACAAAAGACCCACAATGTATGTGGGTGGCTTAATGGGGTGTGATGGCGTTTTGGAATCTAATTAGTTTGGGTCGGCTAACTGCTCTTTTTGAAGTCCTAATTGGAGTTCCTGTTTGTGCAGGATTGTGCAGAGACCAGATGAGCTGTATTCCAGGAGCACCTCGGCTCATGTGTGCATATCAAGGCTCAGTCTGTGTGGCAGGTTGGTGAGCAGTGGAGCTGGATGGAGATACACTTGGGAGTGCCAATGCACCATGAAATTAGTCTAGTATTTGTCATGGTCTGACCAACTCCAAGTGATAGGATTGAGTTGCCACAAAGTTGACTTCTAAGTTTGTTATTACCTTATAAAACTGGTCGAGATGATCATGAGAAGTTGCTAAGTGTCACCATGGCAATTTACATTTCATAGTGTTGGTTTTTTTTTCTGTTAAATTTAATTATCGTGCGATGTCATAGCAACATGCATTGAGCAGGGAATTGATATGGTTGAAGCCTTTACTGTGTCCAATGCATTCTTAGGATTAAGCTGTACTACTTACACTTGCTGGAATGTCTACTGTAAAAGTGAATAAGTTATGTTGGGCTAGTGGCTCAGACCTAGCCATTGCCCCAATAGGCTTAGAAATTTCACCTATTATTCTAGTCTACAATCCCAATATATTTTACTTATTATTCTAAAAGAAGCCTATTCTAATTTTCAGACATCATTATCCTCAGCATTCCATTCATTATTGTACAAGTATATACATTATCTATTGTACTGTAACACAATTAATACTTCAGTATAGTCCTCCAGAGACTGCCTCTGTTCATCATTGAATGAATTGGTGAGAAGGGAAAGACCATCTTTGCAGCTGCCCATCATAGAATATTCACCTATTCTTTCCATCTATTATATTAAAGCAATGCCAGCATATTGGGCCAATGGCTACTCAGTGAGAGGGAGAGATAATAGTTACTTAAGATGATATCTAAATTATGTCTAAGTCTGAACCCCCATGAAAGGAACATGCCAATGAATGTATATGCTGCAGAGAAAATATCAGTCCTCTGATCATGACACAGGTGTGGCAGTGTGGTCAGATCAATGCTTCATCACCTTTGACCCCAGGTAAACCTATACCAATTTAAGACCTCGAAACATGTGCGGAAATTTCTTCTCAGTGGGTCTTCAGTCCTTCCCTATTTCCCATTGTGGTACTGATCTGTCCTGATGTTCTGTGTGCTGGCCCTTATATGTACAGTATGACCAGGACTCTCTCAAGATGGCTAGCCATTTATTGAGGGTGTGTGAAAACAGAGCTGCTGTGACATCCCAGGGGGAAATTCCTGGATTGTTTTTTTGTTTTGTTCTTGTTTTATTTATTTTTTATTCAAAATATAAATTTACAAAAACACAAACAAAATCAAATAGATTTTTCTATTTTCAGTAACTCATTTCTGTTAACAGGAAGGGTTTTTATACACCTCCCCCCCCCCCAACATATGGTGATTTTAAGGTGTATTTAAAAGTAATTTTAAAATATTGCATGCAAGAGATGTCCGCTGATGTATATCAGCATAATGTGGTTAAATTGAATTCTCTTACTGTGTGAACTGACTCCTTTTTCCATGTCTCTGTGTGTGTGTACACGCGCATGCAAATACACAAGATGGTGATAATGCTGTCAGCTCGTCAAAGAGACGTAAGAAGAGCACGTCAGGTACTCCTCTGGTCAGGACAGCCTCTCCACTCCTGAAGCCAGCACTCACTGAGCGACAGCAGATGGCCCTCCTCATGCACATGACAGACCCTCTGAAGCTGGCCACTGGTAGGCGTGTATGTGCTGTACTGTACTGTGTGGGTGGAGGGTGATGTGGTCACATGTGCTTGTTGACACTCCCCCAGTGTCTAGTGGAGACGAGAGTGTTAACAACACCCCAAAGTCTGATTGCGGCACTCCTCGCTCCCGACTCCAGAAGAGGAATGAGCGTGGGGAGACATTGCTGCACACAGCCTGCATCAAGGGAGATGTAAAGGTGGCCACCTCCCTCATCAGCCAGGGAGCTGACATCAACACCACAGACAATGCCGGTGAGTGGAGTGTGTGTGAGTGGTTGTGTGTTGGCCCAGCCTACCATAACAGCACTTGGTGGGAGACACACCCACCTGGCACATGGTGATGCTCCTCTATGGAAACAAGAGGATGTTATGGTGTGTGATGTAATTCATTGTGACTTCGGCCAACTGCTAAACTGATGTGTAAATACTAAATAGTAGAGGGAGCTGTGATTATGCTTGATGTTTTGAAGAAAATATTATGTAAGAGTTTAGCAGCCAGGTTATCACTTTGATATTCTGTTAGATATGCATTGCCAATTCAATTCCTGCCAGGGCATGCAATTTCATTTTGAGAGAGCCATGCTGCTAAATCAATACTATTGCTCATCACAGGCAGAGACTCTAGTTGAAGTCAGTCAAATCCTGATAAAATATGTTTACATCCTTTTTTATACCTTGCTAGGCGTCCACTCAATAGTTCGAAGTTTTCTAATTCCTGCGAGATTTACACAGAGGCCCTCAGATCTATGAGTGCTTCTGTTATTTTTTGTGCCAATCACTTGGCAATTACTACCTGGAGTGCTTTCATCTGTGCTACCTTGCAAAATTGCACTCACTGTTACTTCACTAAACAGCTGTTTACAATGGATGTATGGACTCACCATTGCCAGCATTTGGACCAGAACTTTTGGTGTTGTTTTTTTATTGGGGGGGGGGGGGGGGGAAGAGAGTTAGAGTGAGTGCTATAGCATCATGGGCACCAGAGGGCAGACAGCAAACTCTAGGTGCATGAACATCCACCACTCCATTGTTTCTCCTAATTACAGAGTACATATGTAGTGGACCAACCACTGGGTCTCATTGATGGGTATTTGGCATCTGTGAAATGAGTGTTCAACTAAACTAATGTTAACATTTTGTAGAAGAACAAAAGTTATCATTCATCTGTTGTTTTTTTTTAAAAGTTTTTCATTTGGTAAATGTATTACATGAGTATCAGCATTGTGTTTTGTATGTGGAAACTTCCTAAAGTACATGAATCTGGTTTATCACACTTCATTGTTGCAAGCTGTCCTCTATATATCTGGGGCAAACCAAACCAAATTTAGTACAATTGTCAGTGAGTGCCAGGGCCAGTTTTAGAGGGGGAAAAAAACAAACAAAAAAGCCAAACTCTTGGGCTGGAGCAAGAATTTCTCATCTTAGTAAGCCCAGGATCATCAACCTTACTGGCTCCACTCTATGAACTCTTGACCCTGGCGAGGATTGGCAATTCAATATATGAATGAAATCTTATAAAATGGACGAACTCTATAAAATGCCACATTTGGCTCAAGCGATGGCTTCACTGTCTACTTCACAGACAGATCAGCTAATGGCTTTGTCTTCATCAGAGTCTCTTCCACTGGCCACCTCTCAATCAGGTAAGAATCAACCTAACACATAGTTTCTTCACTGCCAGTTCTCAGTGTTGTATACAAGCAGACCTCCAACCTCAAATTTACATTTTTTTTGGTCAGAGTCTGTCCATCTACTTCCCTCTTCTCTCCCCCTTATCTGTTTACAATTATTCCTCATTTCACCATGCTTAGCACACCCCTATTCCTTGTTCACTTGGTTATTTATATTTTGCAAACATAGATGGAGGAACAACCTTCCTATTCATTCTAGAAAACCTGGAGCATCACTTATTTAAAAATTATAGATGAATACATGAACCTCCACTTAACCAATTAATTTTCTCTCTTTTTAAAAAATCAGTTTTCTTTATTCCTTTCACCTTTTAGGTACAACTACTTTAATACCTTTTTCCCTCTCTGGTTTCCTTGTTTAACCTGCCACCCCAAAATATGTCTTATCAAAATGAACAAACCACACCACAGCCATCAGAGCTGGATATCCTTTTAAAAAATTGAATGGCTTAGGGTGGGCTCCTCTATTGGTGCTTATTATAATTTTTTTTTTTAATTTGTAAAAAAAAATTAAAAAAAATTTAATGTATTTATTTATGTATATATATATATATATATATATATATATATATATATATTTTTTTTTTTTTTTTTTTTTTTTTTTGCAGTTAATTTTTGTTACCCCTTCCATCTTCGGTGCAGTCATCCTTTTTATCTTTTCTGTCAGCTGCTCCAATGCCATTTGTTTTGTTTTTTTTCCTGCTTATTCAGTCACCCCCAAAATAAGCTTTATCAAAATTAACAAATCAAACCACAGCCCTCAGAGAATAACACTTTTTTGTCCTCTATGGCTTCAAAATTGATGTAATGCAGATACACATAAGACACTCCAGAGCATAGGAACTCTCTCTCTCTCTCTCACACACACACACACACACACACACACACACACACACACACACACACACACACATTTTCACACACACACACACATTTTCACATTCATTCTCACACACATTCTCATACACACGTCCTCACACACATTCTTCATTGTTGAAAAAAGAAGAAAGAGTAATAAATATAAATAGAGGAAATTGTATGAAGGAATTGTGAAAACAGAAGATTCAAGCAAAAAAATCATGTGTCACACGTAATTTTCCTCCATACAGAGTTCTAATGTTAAAATGTACAACTCACCCTCCCAAAAATATTGATGCTGCTTTATCATATATTATTCTGTAGCTCTTGATCTGTTCCATGTTTGAAGACCAAAATATTTCTATGTTTGAAGACCAAAATATTTCCATGTTGAAGACCAAAATATGATTTGTTAATTGTAATATCATGAATGCTGTAACTTTCACAAAAAGTAACCTGACTTTGGCCTGACCCGGCTTTGACCTGAGCCAAAACTTTCTGTGTGGTCAATTATCAAATGGTGTGGTGTTAAGACACACTTCAGTGGTCACTCCACTACACCTTGTAAGTGGTTTGTAACATTTCGTTTACCACTTAGTGTAAGATTTTCCCCCTGTGGCCTTGGATGGGTGTGGCTGTATACTGATTGAAAATAGTTATGAAGCATATCATTAGAATACCTGTAGAATGAGATATTTTATTATATAAAATTTATATACAGGGGACTAAGGAAAATCAAGTTATACACATTTTAAATTTCTACTAATTGAAATGGGATTGAACTCCTCCCCCCTCCTAGTTTCAGAGCTTTCCTTTCCCTAATCACTAAGAGAGCTGTTTAATTGGAACTGTTAAAAGGAGTGAAACAAGATTGTGTCCATATGTAGTCCATTATTTATAAGACCCTTTTCCGTTAAAATGGGACACCATGCAACCATTGAACTACATGAATCATATTTATGTCGTTTTACTTTGTTTGAAAGGGTCATCTAATGAATGTGGTGAAGTATGTTGATTGCCAGCTGAATGAAAATGTACATGTGCAGTCTATAGTGTACGTGGAATAGCTGGAGGGGTCTAGCTTAATTGAAGATGTTGTGAACATTACATCTAAAAGAAGGAAAGGAGGTATCCTCACCACATGCAATGACTGCACAGATCAGTCTATAGTGTCCCCATATGTCTCTCTGTACAGCACTTATGGAGTGTTAAGAATGTGGCATGGATGGAACAAGATGGAACTGATAACTCTCACTGTACACAGCTGTTGAGATGCAACTTGTGTTGATATCATGTCTGCACAAGTGTGTGGTCTCTATTAAAATAGGTGCACACTGTCTCTCTCTTAGTTTGTCCTCTCACAAGACGAGGAATAGGTCCTTCCTGTCCCACACGTATGTTCCATCCATTCTCACATGTGCTATTCTGTGTTGTAGGCTACAACTGGCAATAGCAATTGACTAATTTATACTTTAAGTCATTCTGTGTGACTTTTCTAGTGACTTGTTTCCCCTGTTCCACACCTCACCATACAGGCTGGACCCCTCTGCATGAGGCATGCAATCATGGTCACCTCCAGGTTGTGTCCTTGCTCTTGAAGCATCATGCAGACGTCAACTTCCGTGGGCTGGAGGGAGACACGCCCCTTCATGACGCTGCTGTGAATGAGCACATAGCGGTAAGGACAACAGAGTAACTAAGTGTGACTCAGCGTGAACATAAGTTATGAATGTTAGTGACTATCGTAGAATATGACAAACACTTGGCACGTCTTCTGCACTCGTTATTATGGTAATATTGCAAACTGCACTAATTAGAGGAGGTGTGGTCTACCAACTTTGTGGCATTTACATGCTTCTATATTCCCTTCAATTTTTCTAATGCCATTCCTCACATAATTTGATTGCTTATCTGGTTTGTTTTCATAGTGAATGAAATTTGATGAGATGTGAGCACATTGTGAATAACTCAATCAATGGCATGTGGTAGTGTACAGTGTGTCATTCCTTATCTCTTCCCAGACTGTCCACCTGCTACTCAAATATGGAAGTGATCCTTACCAGATGAATGACCAGGAGCTCACTCCTATAGACGTCTGCAAGAACGAGGAGATAGTGCGTGTGATGAAGGACTGGTCTGGCCACAGGCATGCTCATGAGGACAGTGAAGATGAAGACGTTTTCACACTCTCCAAGGAAAGGCTGAGGGTGAGCTGCTCCCACCTGAGGGCAGGGTCAAAGGGCAGCTCCCACTCCAGTGTTGGCGAGGAAGAGGCAGATGTGTGCAATGGCAAAGGCACCACACCTGACACTATCACCACCAAGTCTGGGACTGGCAGAGGCGTGGTTTACACGCCCACATCCAGACCTAGGGAAGCCTTCTACGATGGCCTCTCTCTGATGGAGGGTGATGGCGATAACAATTCCAAGCCAGCAGAGGGTCTGAAGAGGAGGTGTCTCCTGGCAAAGATGGGGGAGGCCAAGCAGAAGCTGCTGGGGAAGTTGGAGGAATCGGGGGACGTGGGTAAGATGATGAGGAAGTTGGAGGGTGAGGAGCCTTCTGGTCAGGATGGTGGGGAAGATAATGATTCCTCCGGTGAGGGAAAGTACACTGGAGCACGCGGGCAGAAGTCTGTCAGGGATGAGGAGAGAGAGTGCAGCAATAACGGTATTTATATAACAATGTCCGCCGCACACATGAGTCTGTTACACTACAAAATGGACATCAATTGGTGGATGTGTTATCCCATTAATGATGCTTCTATCAATAATATAATGAGTGAACATAATTTCTTTCAGCTGTGCAGAGCATGCATACATGTATAACATGTTATTGTACATAAGGAGTGTGTGTATGTTTCTAACTTGAAGGTGAAGCTGATGTCCAAACAACCTTACAGCAGGCATGGTCACCCCAGCAACACCTTGGGCCGGAGAATACACGTCCCACTGTGCCTAGCCCCTCCCCTCCCTCCTCACTTCTGCTGGACTGTTGTCCTCCATCCTCCCCAGATGATAGACACAGCACACCGGATGCTAAGCTGTGTGAAGATGATTCTAATGACTCGATGGGAAGTATACCATCGAGGGAACTACTAGGTGACTGCCATGGCAATGTGTCTGCTGATTATAGTTTGTCTGAGGAATGTGTGGAGAAGGAAGAGACTAAGTGTTTCACTGGCCAAGGTGCTCGTGAAGCTAACCAGACCAAGATGGTGGAGTCTGCAGAGGAGAGGAAGGAGGTCAAAGGGGAGAAAAATTTCAAGGAGGAAGAGAAAGAGGAAGATGGAAGTATTGACATCTTAGTGATGGTGGAATCTCAGCCACATCCTGACCCGAGGGATAATAGATCTGTAGAAGCCAATCCACCAACAACCTCTCATACTCTTCCAGGCTGTGATGATGTCCACCAGTATGATTCGTCAGCATCACCAGAGGACATCCAGGAAGCCACACCCACCAAGGACAAGAAGTGTGGTGCACGCGAGGAGAGTTTTGCCCGTGTGCTGAGGTCGGCTGTTCGGCGTTCTCACATGTCAGGCAGAGTGAAGGAGGACCAACAGCTGCTGGTGTCCTTGAATCTGAATATGTTGAAGATGTCGTCAATCGCTGGTAAGACAGAACTGTTGACAAGTTGCTGGCTAGGGGTGAAGAGCCTGTTGTCATCTATATATATATATATATATAGTTGGTTTGTACGTTTAATCCACTGGAGCAAGTGGAGGATTATTTCATCTAGGCTGCAAAATAGCAAACATTTTTGCTGATTTTTTACATTTTTGTATCTTTGTTGGTAAAAACTTTAGAAAATAGACTCCATAGCAGATGGACATAGCATAATGCAAAGGTAACATTGATGAAGTCTTTACTTACACAAGCTTATAAATCTTGCACAGATGAGCACAATATCAAGAAAAAAGTCAATGAACTTATTTGTTTGTGTTCATTAATTATATCAATATGACATTATATTATTTGGAAAGGCACTATTGTATTATATATGTGCAACCAGTTCAACGTTTGAGTGGGAGATCTGTTAAACTGGTGTGTATTCTTTATGACTAGTGGTTTAGCTGCTGTTGTTGCCCTCACTCAAGGCTTGGCCCTCAAGGATTCCCCCTCCTTCCCTTCTCCCATTTCAAAGCAATGCCACCATCCTTGTCTAGACATATTATCCATGCGATCCTCCATATTTGTGGTGGTGGACTAACTTTAAAGTTTGTGCATGTAACTTTGCGTGGTTGTAGAAATAGCAACAAATTTAGGATAACCCTTTTGTTCTGGAAGTTCCTGTTGTGGTGTTATGTGGCTTGTGTTTTGATGGAAGCCATTGTCTGCAACTTCTTCAGCAGCTCTGTGCAGTCCAGACACATCATGGACCTCACGTCACAATAACCCTAACAGTCCCTGGGATGTACAGGGAAGGGCATAAGTGTGACGTTGCCATGGCAACCTAACTGGTCAGGACACACATGCCTTCCCAGTCTAATAGCAGAATATTTTCATGACATTGCATTCTATGTCACGACTAGACTTGGAGGGCTCACACAGACATGCCCCTGGACAACTTGTCTCAGAGGCACAAGACCACACCAACTTCAGAAGCTCTGTAAGCAGCGTGCCCCACTCCAGCACCTTGGGACAAGAGATCAGTGAGAGTGCCCACCCCAAGCATGGACAGATGCCGCAGCATCATGTCCTGTTCAATAGCAGCGTGAAGGAGGAGAGGGAAGAGCAATCGAGGGGGAAAACCCGAAGCGACTCGTTGAGCATCAGCTTTGACCGGAGTGCCTTCCCTTCAGGCAAGAGAGTGAGCCACAGTGCTCCATGCAGCACAGTGGCCTCCCCTCTGCAGGAGGGCACAGGGGACGACAGCACAGACAAAGAGGAGAGTGAGGGGGAGGAGATGGGAGACGGGTCCACTTCCACTCTTGTTTCACTTCCACTGACATTTCCCGACACTCTTGAAGGCGTTGACATGGCAATGCCAGACTTTGGTCCTCAGCAGGCCCAGAGGCATGGAGGTGGCGGTCGTGGTAGCAGCAGCATGGAGTGTCTTGGAGGGGGAGTGTCACAGGACAAGATGAAGATGCAGCATCTCTCAACAGACTCCATCAAGACTGAGGACAGGCCCACTGCCACCAGCAAGAGAGAGAAGAGTAAGTCAGTCCTGTGGATGTGTGTGCATGAGTGTTCATACTACAGGCATGTTTGGGTGGGTGGTCATTGCTGGTTCATATTGTACTCCTACTTGTAAATCTCTTTAGGCACTTTTTAGAATCCTTACTTTTGCATTGTATACACTTTCTGGAGCCTTTTGTTTGATAGTAGTTTCAGGAAGTGCTGCACTTTGCCCCATTCACATTCTGATTGCCCTTGGAGTTGTAAAAGTGTGATTGTAACTATGCCTGGGCCAACTATTGGTCCTGTGAACCATGCAGGGCATAAAGAGCAAAGTGGTACTTTGTCATGGAACCTTTGGTTTGTATTGTAGTCACAGCAACTGCTTATTGCCAAGTAACTGCATTCAGCCATCAACCAGTAAAAACAGGCCAAAAGAAACAGCAAGCAGCATAAGGACTTATTGTAGCGTCTGAACTTATGTTGATAAATGTGCATTGCTGGTGAGGAAGCCGTTCCTTACTGTAAGGTCTCCCTAGGCAGAGTTGAAGCATTGGGGGGGGGGGCAGCTTTTATTATCATCCTGTCAGGCCACAGAAGTTGTGCTTGGCCTGGTCTGCCTTGAGTTTGTGGGCCTGGTAATGTCTGTGTCATTCTGTGTCACATGTAGTTACTATTGTGCTGAGGTGAGCAACTTTCTTCAGCTGTTGTTGGTTTAGTGCAGATGGCGTCGTCTACACAAGTCCACCTCTGACCTCAATCCTGCACATTCAGGATATTATTAGGAGCATACACATGAGCTACACATGTTTTAGTTGTCATTTCCGCCCCCTCATTTCTCTCTCGTAAAGAAGCCACACCCAAGTTTAAGGTTATGAAAATGTTTTCACTAAAAAAGTATATAGCTGTAGGGTGTGCTGCCTGTTGCCTGGTGCAGTTGCTATGGCTAGTCTAGGCAAGTATATAGCTCCTCAATCAACAGGGTCACACTATTAGAGACTCCAGGCCCTTGTAGTGCCAATGCTACATTCACTGGGGCCACCACATACCTAATCCTTGGAGGTTTCCACCCACTGTCTCCAACTACAACATCCTGGGAAGGATGAATGAATGCAGGGAATGCTTGATGCATGTGTCTATTGCATATGACCTGCATTATGTCCTCATGTACTGTGCAGCAGTGTATATTGCATATGACCTGCAGTATGTCCTCATGTACT
Source organism: Lycopodina hypogea (assembly GCA_963969325.1). Taxonomy (NCBI): domain Eukaryota; kingdom Metazoa; phylum Porifera; class Demospongiae; order Poecilosclerida; family Cladorhizidae; genus Lycopodina; species Lycopodina hypogea. Next base: position 11,521,689 of record OZ017780.1, on the reverse strand, counting down.
GTGCAGCAGTGTCTATTGCATATGACCTGCAGTATGTCCTCATGTACTGTGCAGCAGTGTCTATTGCATATGACCTGCACTATGTCCTCATGTACTGTGCAGCAGTGTCTAGTGCATATGACCTGCACTATGTCCTCATGTACTGTGCAGCAGTGTCTATTGCACTCATGATATGGTCTTGAATGTGATGATTGTGCAGGTTTCTTTCAACATCGTGTCAAGTTGGATAACTCTCATCTAGTAAGTGTGACTGTAAGTTACACTAACACCATAATGTGTCTACTGCACATGCTCACATATTGCATCCTCAACTCCCACAGCCTCCCAAGAAGCGTTATTACCGCCCAGTGGTGAGGTCTACCGTGGTAGAGCAGAGGCAGAAGCGCCAGACCCACCCAGTCATAAGCCCCGCCCACTTCTCTTCCTTCCTCATGGAGTCCAGACAATATCGCTCTCACCAGAAGCTGGTAGTGGTTGACCCCAAGGTAAGATATTGCTGTATTGGAGTGTGCATGTTAGTTGTTTGATGTGTTTTCCTGTTTTGTGTGCAGCTGGTCTACCCTCCCATGATGCCCGCCATGCGCAAGCTCTTCTCTGAGCAGGAAGTGGAGAGGAACCAGCTGGTAGCTGCCCATCTCGTTGAGCAGGTGAGCATCCATTGTAGCAGGCAAGTGTCACCCTCACCAGCACACTCCTGTATGCACGTAGTATTGCTCCTAGCCACTGGATCTTCTAGTGTGGTTGATGTGGGTTCAGATCTGTGTGTGATGGATGAAGAAACTGAATGTGCATTATCTGGTAGTGGTGATTGTTGTTGGTTGACTAATTACTGCATTCTTCGAGTAGTTGTGTATGTGTTAAAGTGGCCCCACTCTTTGTTGATTGTTAACGCACTCTATTATTGTGACTTCACCATCAGGGACAAGCACAAATTATGCTATACTAGGCTTAGGGAGAAAAACTACCATCTAAACCAAAGTATTTCATGTAGGTGTGCCATTTTTGCTTAGAATCACTTATTTTTGAGTTTTAACCTTAATTTTGTATGTGTGCACTTTCTGGAAAATTTGAATCAATTTTTGCAAATATCTCTGGCGAAATGTGTTCTATTTGGGGTTTCCTTCCTTCTTAAAAATTACTTTTTGAGTGAATTTTTCACCTAGAAATTACTTATACAAATTTTTTTTTTTTTTGAACTCACGCAAATGCAAATTGTCTAGCTGCCATCAACACTGTCACACGCACCTGACATAGTCAGGGTGCATGTGCATTAAGCAGGCACTATGAGCCAGTGCAAGCAAACTCCAGGAGCAGGGCTAGGAACTCGCAGGAGGACTGACCAAGACTCAGCTTATGGGTGTGGACACCCAATGTCCCACCTGAACCCTTAGCTGATTGACAAGCAATGGCCAGTGAATTAGCACCCCCGGAAATTCCAGGTCCCCATCACAGCTGGGTGGACTGGTGTGGGATAATGTTGAGGGACAGGAAAGTTTTCCTGTCAGTTGTTAGTCCAAGAGCTTAACTACTCAGTCACTGCGCGTGCGCGCGCGCGCACACACACCACCTCCCAAGCATAGCTATTACCTATGTAGAGTATTAGGAAGTTGTGGACCACCAATTGAATACTACATCTCCCATTTCATTTAAGATGGAGCAATAATGACCTGGTGTATAATACGTAGGTCCATAGATGTGACCAGTAGCATCATGTGATCATTGTTATGATGTAGGACCGTGTTGTGCTAAGCATGGAACAAGAGCTGCTGCGTGCTCACCAGCGAGCCACCAGAGACCACGCCCCTCTTAGTGTGTGTGCCGTCCTCCTGGAGCAGATGCAGAGTCCGGGCCAGAGAGGAGGTAGGGAGGGGCTGGTGGACGACTGTGGGCAGTACAGCAGCAACAACAACATCCCTTTCCATGTCTCCAGCGAGAACGGCATGACATTGGCCAGGTTCTTATTGTGTGTGTGTGTGTGTGTGTGTGTGTGTGTGTGTGCGTGTGTGTGTGTGCGTGTGTGCGTGCGTGCGTGCAACATCAACTCCTTTATCACCAGCTCTTTCTCATTTGTTGTCATATGCTGTTATCTTCTAATTGACTTTTATTGTTTGTTGTCTCTTTCCCTTAGCCCACCCCAAGAACAGAAAGACGGCGGCCATGTCAACTACCGGCTCCTCACTGGTCTAGTCCAGGATGTGTGGGACAAGTTTCAAGAGCTTCGTCTCCACATGCTGTCTCGTCAGCAACATGAGGCAGAGTGTCTGTGGGCTGTGCAGCACCTCCAGTGGACGCAAAAAACCAAGGAACTTGGTGAGCCCTTTCATCTAGTCATAGCATAAACCAGATAGACAGACAGTGCATGGAGAAGTGATGCATAAATGACGAGGTGAATATTTCATTACTGCAGGATTGTCTACAACTTCCTTCTTTTCTAGTGATCTTCCAAATCCACACGTACCTATGGCTACACCAACCAACCTACACTGACTAAACCCACCCACATGTTCAGAAATTCTAATTAAATTATCACCTGATGTAGATGCTGATCGCACTCAACATGTGATTTTGTTCAAATCAGAAACTGAACACCTTTCATTTCTATCTTGCTTCTCTCGTTTACTTTTTTTTCTTAAATTTTTCTTTCTTAGACTTTTTCTTTCTCTTAAATTTTTTTTCCTATTTGTTCAGATCAGGAACTGAACACCTTTCATTTCTTACTTTTTTCTCCTTTTTTTCGTAACTTTTTTTCTTTCTCTTATTTTTTCTAACATTTGCTGATCCTTTTAACTCATTACTAAATTTATATTGGAATCATTTTATTGTATGAGATTTTCTGGATGACTAATAGGGTATAGATGCCAACATCACTGGCCTGGTTGTTACATGCCATCATTATGAAGTCCTGCCAAGGGGATATCTATATATCTCTGGAATGCAATCATTTTGTTCCACCCACCCCTTGCCATCATCTCTATATCTTTGGGGGTTCACAAATTGGAATGAGTTACTACATATTTATAAGTAGATGCTACATACAGTAGATGAATTTTTAAAAAGGTTTCTTGTGTGTGCTACTCTTCTTGCCAGGAAAGGAAGACCTGTGGTTGAAATCACATGACCAAGTGTGTGTGTGTGTGTGTGTGTGTGTGTGTGTGTGTGTGTGTGTGTGTGTGTGTGTGTGTTTGCAATTCCAGATATACTAAAGATCCTGACTGCTTTCAATTTGGTGAAAAAACTGCTATATGGTTTTTATCTGAAAGATTTAGGGTGAGAGGGAGGGTACAACAAAAAAAGTTTTGGTGCAATCAGCAATAATAATTATTACATTGGAGTTAGTTCACCAGGATTTACAAGCTCTATTAGACTCCAAAACCCCAGTCTTTATAAGAGCTGGTTCTTGATTATTTTTTCCTTCTTTCATCACTGCAAGTTGCTTCTGTTTGAATATCCACTTTGACACTCCACCATCCTCATAGCAGTTTACTGTATATATTATCTACTTCTTAGGTACTACTTTTACTGGTATTTAAAAAACAACAAAAAAACACTGAACTATTGTAACTACAAACACCTAAAATTGTAGCCTGACAAAACCTTGCAGCATCAAATCTTTCCTACTTTCATAACAGATTCAACCTCAACAGCTGCATACCAAAAAGGTTCAATGCTTGAAGTTGACTCAAAGAGCCAGGGTGATAGACTTTTAATTAGAGTTGCATAGACATCTCACAGCTGCATTAGATTCTTTGAAAATATTTAACTTTCATATATATATACTTTGTAGGAATTTAAAATTATTATAACAGGTAGGCACCATTCAGTTAGATTAAAATAATCCTCAGAATTCAGGATTTACAGAATGTGGAATAATCAATATTTCCTGCTGAGACTAACAAAATGTCTTGTTCTATATATCCCATAACCAGACTTGGGCTGCCCAGGAAGACATGCCCCCCAGATAACTCCAGCTCTGAGGTGCAAGACCACACCTATCTACCCTGCTCCCCCACGATAGAATGAGGGACCATCCAGAACATCCACCCCATGCACAGACAGATGTCAAAATATCATGTCCTGTTCAACAGCAGCATGATGGAGGAGAGGGAAGAACAATCAAGGGAGGGGAAACCCAGTCCGACTCCATGATGATCAGCATTAACCTGAGTGCCTTCCCTTCAGCACAGTGGCCTCCCCTCTGCAGGAGGGCACAGGGGCCGACAGCACAGACAAAGAGAAGAGTGAGGGGGAGAAGACAGGGATGGTCCAATTCCACTCTGGTTCCTCTTCCACTAACATTTTCAAACACTCTTGAAGGCATTGATATGGCTATGCTAGACTTTGGTCCTCAGCAGTCCCAGAGGTACGTAGGCAGCTTTCTCTGTGGTAGCAGCATGGAGTATCTGGGAAGGGTAGTACTGCATGACAATATGAAGGTGCTCATCTCTCAACAGACTCCATCAAGACTGAGGGCCCACTGCTACAAGCAAGAGAGAGTAGGGAAGTCAGTCCTCTGGATGTATGTGCATGGGTGTTCATACTGCTGGCGTGTTTGGGTGGGTGGTCACTGCTGGTTCATATCGTACTCACATACAACATTGTAATATAATTTAGTTGAGAAGCACATTTCCTACACAATATTGTAATTCTACATCAATTTAATTGTTCATCTGGCATCAAAAAGAAGAATAAATTCCAAAGAATTGATATTAATGATATGAACAAATGGATTCTTAAAATTATTATATATTATTATTTAAGTTAGTTCCCACGAGATGGGAGGGGTCAAAATAGAGGAAATTAAATGTGTGGCCAACAGAGGAAGTTAAAAAATATAGTTAAATTTAAATGCTTTCAGATAGAAACATAGAAGTGCATGACCATACTAGGGGGGTGTGGGGGCAAGCCTTTCAGAAATATTTTAGGAAATGGATATTGCAAGTTTAAATCAAAGGCCTTCTTGCAGCACTATATAAACATAATACATTATACATTTAGAGGGGGAGGATTATGAGTTGCACTCTGGGGAGGATATCCCAGAAGAAGAAAAAAGTTTTCAAATCTTTCTCGTTAAGTTCACCAGGATGTTAAAGCAGCGGGAGTTCAGAAATCCTGTTATGATGGCTCATTACAATGCCTCTCTCTTTCTTTTGACCACATACATAAAATGCCAAGGAAAAACTTTCCTGACTCAGAATGTGATAAATTTTATCACTTGACTTTGCAGCATCAATACCAAAAGGTAAACTTCTTCTTTTTTTTTTTTTTAAATTTTTTTTACTTATGTGAAACAATACTTCAGAATCATTAGAAGTATCAATGCTACGAGAGTAGGACTGTTTCTTTATAGCATCAATAAGTTTATTCACAAGGGCATAGTTTATAATGCATGCAATTTTAGTCCTCGCATAATGATAAGACTTTGCAATCTGTGATGTGTCCTGGGATAATTATACATCAGTAGGTGTTGACAATATCAACTCATATATTGGTACAATGATAAAGTTTGTCTAGCCATTAGTTATGCAGCTCTACAGGGATTTTAACATTCCATGTGCAGACACTCAAAATCAGGTTGAAAATTGCAAGGGGTACATTGGACTTGTTACATCATCAGTAATTCGAAAGAAGTGCACAGCAGACCTTTTTAAACTTTCTTGACAGTTTTTGCTTCTTGCAATCTGAAGGGCCTATTAAAAAAAGAGAAAGAAAGATGATATCACATAACTAGCTATTATCATTGCTAATGTTAACATTATCAAATACATTTGTAGATTACATCATTGTATACTACAAGATTACATTGCTGACGAAGTAAAAGAATATATTTCACCAAGATCTACATGAATCCATACCCACACAATTATTAAACATCATATACAATCCTTTAAGTTTAGCTATAAGAGCAGTACATTGTTATGTATAAAGGGTAAGGCTAGTTCCATTGAGACCCAATCAATAGCTAGTGTTTATAGCTATAGCAATTTTTCCTCCTCGAATTTTTCACTGCAAAGTCTACACTGCAAAGTCTACACATTCATTTCTATGTTCTAATAAGCTCACTTTAACTGGGTTCATGTGAATGACCCACCTTACACATCTTTCTCAGGAGTCAGAAAACACAGCCTCCTCCAAAGCGCAAGTTTCACACACCATCTGTACAACTAATAATTTTTGCACGGAACTGGGAAGTGGAGCTAGCTATATAGCTAAGTATTAGTTAGCTAGAGTCAGATCCATGTCCAAGCCAATTTTGATTCATGCTCAGCCATAAATTAATGGACCAAAATGGCACAACGGATTCTCTCAGGCATCTCGCACTTCCACAGGGAGTAGAACATGGAACTGGTGGGACAATGGGTGAGACCGCAAATATTATGTGGGTGAGCGGGAGACAATACCAAAACCAAAATGTGGGTGAATCCCTCCTCATGCGGGTGAGTTGGATGATCTGCAACTATAACATCCTTGGAAGGATGGATGCAATGGAAAGAATGCTTGATACTTTAATCCATTCCACATAACCTGTTTTATGTTCTCATGAACTGTGCAACAGTGTATGTTGCACTTATAGTAGATTTTAATATGATGATTGTGCAGGTTTTCTTCAACATCCTGACAAGTCCTACAGCTCTCTTCTAGTAAGTGTGACCTAACACTGTGTTTACTGCACATGCTCACATATTGCAACCTCTCCTCCACAGCCTCCCAAGAAGCATTGGTGCCTGAGGTCTGAAGTGCCAAACCACCCTGTCACTCCAGCACCTTGGTACAGAGGTCATTGAGAGTTCCCACCCCAAGCATGGACAACATGTTGAACAGCCATGTGATGGATGAGAGGGAAGAACAATCAAGGGAGGAAACCCAGATTGACTCCATGATGATCAGTAACTTGTGTGCCTTCTCTTCAGGTAAGAGCATGAGCCACAGGGCTCAGTGCGGCACAGTGGCCTCTCCTCAACAGGAGGGCACAGGGGATGACAGCACAGACAAACAGAAGAATGAGGGGGAGAAGACAGAGGATAAGTCCACTTCCACTCTGGTCTCACTTCCACTGACATTTTTCAGACACTCTTGAAGGTGTTGATATGGCCATGTCAGACTTTGGTCCTCAGCAAGCCCAGATGCATGACAGCAGCATCGGTGGTGGTAGTAGCATGGAGTGTCTGGGAGGGGGAGTGCTCCAGGACAAGATAAAGGGGCAACATCTCTCCACAGACTCCATCAAGAATGAGGACGGGGAGACTGCCACCAGCAAGAGAAGGAAGAGTAAGTCAGTCCTGTGCATGTATTGGTGTAGGTGTTTTACTACCTGCATATTTGGGTTGGTGGTCACTGCTGGTTCATATTGTACTACATAATTGCAAAATATCTTTGAGCACTTTTTCCCCTTAGTTTGGTTTTGGATGTACTATCTGTAGCCTTATGTTTAATAGTAGTTTCAGGAAATGCTGCAATTTGCCCAATTCATGTCTTCATCATCCTTGGAATCCGCCAAGTGTAATTGTAACTATGCTGTGAGCCAACTATTAGCCCTGTGAACCATGCATGGAGTAAAGAGCAAAGTGTATTTATATCTAGGAGCCTTTGGTTTGTATTGTAGTCACAGCAACTGCTTATTTCTAAATAACTGCATTGACCCTGTAGTTACATGCCAAAAGGGAGCAGCAAGCAGCATAGAATAAGCACTTACTGTAGTGTCTAAACTTCTGTTGATAACTGTTGATAAATACACACAGCTAGTGAGGAAGCCTTTCTTTACAGTACTGTCTCCCTGGGCAGAGTTGAAGCATTGGAGGTGGGTGGGGGGGGGGGGGTGGGGGGGTGAAGGGAAGGGGGCAGCTATAGCTATCGTTCTGTCAGGCCACAGTGGTGGTGCTTGGCCTTGTTTGCCTTGAAGTGGTGGGTCTGGCGGTGTATGTGTCATTCTGTGCCACAACTTCACACAGGTAGGTAATTCTTATCTGTATAGTTAATGTTATACTGAGGTTGTAACATTCTTCAGCTGCTGTTGGCTTAGAGCAGATGGTGTCATCTACATAAGTTCACCTCTGCAGCCCCAGGATATCTTTAGGAGAATTCACATGAGTTACACATATTTTGATAGCCATTTCCGCCCCTTCATTTCTTTCTCTTAAATAAACTGCACCCAAGTTAAAGGTTGTGTGAATTTTCTCACTAAAACAAGTAGCTCTGAGGTGTGATGCTTGTTGCCTGGTGCAGTTGCTATGGCTAGTTTTGGCAAGTATATAGTCCCTTGACCAAAAGGATCACACCATTAGTGACTCCAGGACCCTCATAGTGCCAACGCTGCACTCACTGGGACCATCATGTACCTAATCCCTGAAGGTTTCTACCTTATGTCTCCAACTACAGAATCCTAGTAAGGATGGATGCAATGTATGAAATGCCTGGTGATCAGTCCATTACATATGTACTGTGCAACATGTATATTGCTCTTATAGTAGTCTTGAATAAGATGATTGTGCAGGTTTCCTTCAAAATCATGAGAAGTTGGACAACTCTCATTCAGTAAGTGCTATTGTAACTAACAGTAACATTACTACGCATGCTCACATATTGCATCCTCCCCTCCACAGCCTCACAAGAGACGTTATTACTGGCCAGTGATGAGGTCTGCTGTGGTAGAACAGAGAGAGAAGTGCCAGACTCACCCTGTCATAAGCCACACCCACTTTTCCTCCTTCCTCATGGAGTCTAGACAATACCACTCGCTCCAGAAGCTGGAGGTCACTGACCCCAAGGTAAAGAAGATATTACGGTATTGAAGTGTGCATGTGTGTGTGTGTTTCTGCTATGTGTGTGTACAGCTGGTCTACCCATCCATGAGGCCAGCCATGTACAAGCTCTTTTCTGATCAGGAAGTGGAGAGGAACAAGTTGGTTGCTGCCCACCTCATTAGGCAGGTTAGTGTCTATTGTAGCAGGCAAGTATCACCCTCACTAGCACACTCCTTGTGTGCATGTAGTAGTGCTCCGAGAAACTGGATCTTTTAGTGTAGTTGCTGTGGTTCAGATTTGTGATAGATGAAGAAGCTGAATGTGCATTTTCTGGTGGTTATTGTTGTTGTTGGTTGACTAGTTACTGCATTCTTCAAATAGTTTTATATGTGTTGAAGTGGCCCCACTCTTTGTGTTAATTGTTGACACACTCGACTAATGGGATTTCACCATCAGGGCCAAGCACAAATGTATGCTTTACTAAGCTTATGTGAAAAGGGTTTTCATCTTAAACTAAGTATTTTACTCGCAAGTGCTATTCTTGCCTAAAATCACTTATTTGTGAGTTCTAATAAAAAAATTACTTTTTTTTTTGGTTTTTTTTTTATGCACTTTCTGTAAAATTTGAACCAATTTTAGCAACTGTCTCCCCTATAGTGCTTACAAAGTGTGTTCAATTTAGGGTTTCTTCCTCTTCATCCTTATCAGTGTTAATGCCAGGCCTTAATATCCCAACAATGGCCTTTGTCTGGAGAGAGAGTTGTAGACAAGTGACATGTTAATGCACAGTGCACACGCAGAGTAGATCACTGTAACTACTCTCACCTCTAATTAATGCAATTTGTACACATGTGGAAGTGTCTGTAGATATGTCTTTGTGTTATACCAAAAATTACTCTTTGGTGGAATTTTTTCCCTCCAAAATTACATATTTCTGTGTTTTCCAAAAGTGCACAAAAAAAAAATCACTTTTCCCCTAAGCATAGCTATTACCAATGTTGAGTATTAGGAAGTTGTGGACCACTAATTGAATAATACGTCTCCCATTATATTTAAGATGGAACATTGACAATAACGTGGTGTATAATAAATAGGTCTATGGATGTCACTAATAGTATCATGTAATCCATCATGTGATCCATCATGTGATCATTGTTGTGATGCAGGATCGTGTTGTGCTGAGTATGGAACAAGAGCTACTTTGTGCTCACCAGCAAGCCACTAGAGACCACACCCCTGTTAGTGTGTGTGCCGTCCTCCTGGAGCAGATGCAGAGTTCAGGCCAGAGAGGTGGTGGGGAGGGGCTGGTGGACAACTGTGGGCAATATAGCAGCAACAACGACATCCCTTTCCATGTTTACAGCAAGAGTGGCATGTCATTGGCCAGGTTTTTATTGTGTTTATGTGCAACATCAACTCCTTTATCACCAGCTCTTTCTCATTTGTTGTCATATGCTGTTGTCTGCTAATTGACTTGTATTGTTTGTTTCTCCTCCACCTAGCCCACCCCAGGAGCAGAAGGACAGCGACGATGTTGACGACCAGCTCCTCACTGATCTGGTCCAGGATGTGTGGGACAAGTTCCAGGAGCTTCGTCACCAGCTGCTGCCTCGACAGAAAAATGAGGCAGAGTGTCTATGGGCTGTGCAGCACCTCCAGTGGACAAACAAAACTAACAAATTAGGTGAGCCCTTTTATCTAGTCATAGCATACACAGATAGACAGAAAGCAGACTGTGCATGGAAAATTTGTGCACAAATGACGACTTGAAAATTTCATTACTGCAGGATTGTCCCCAACTTCCTTCTCCAGTGATCTTCCAAATCCACATGTACCTATGGCCATGACTACCAAACTGCACTGACCACACCCACTTGCATGTTCAGAAACTGTAATTAGGCTATGACCTGATGTTGATTCTAACTGCACCCAACATATCATTTTGTTCAATTAGGAACTAACACCTTTTGTTTTTTTCTCCTTTTTTTTTCCTTTTCTATATATATATTTTTTTTTATTATATTTTTTCTTTCTAATTTTTCTTAAATATTTTCTTTTTTAATTTTTTCCCTTCATTTGTTCAAATCAGGAACTGAGCACCTTTCGATTCTGTCTCTTTTTTTCTTAATTAAAAAAAAAAGAAGTTTCCAATATATGTTAATTCTTTATCTCATGACTAAATTTACATTGAAATCATTTTAGTGTATGAGATTTTCTGGATGATTAATCGGGGGCAGATGTCAGAATGTCTGGCTTGGTAGTGAAGTCCTGCCAAAGGGATATCTATATATCTCTCACATACAATAGTTTTGTTTCATCACCTCTTGCCATTATCTTGGTTTACAAGTTACACATGAGTTACTAAATACTTATATGTAGGCTATGTACAGCAGATGAATTCTTTAAAGGTCTCTGTGTGTCTACTCTTCTTGCCAGGAAAGGAAGATCTGTGGATGAAATCAAATGATCACATGATGTCATTGTACTTATGCTTTTAGCTTGACCACACATATGTTGGAATAGTGTGGTCACAAGTAGTTATTGGTAAGATGTGGTACATATTGATCTCTTTTTTCCAACCGATTGAGGGGGAAGACACCCACGGCTCAATAATTATTCATCATATATCTACTGTGTACTATAATTTTGTCTCATTCACCTCTACCCTTAATTTTATTGACAACTGAAAGAGTAATCAAATACTATCAAATGCTAAGTGGTCCACTAAATGAAATAAATCACAAGTCCAACAACAAAAGACAAAGTCCTTCATGTAAACATGAACCATAAACTAAATACCAAATATGAATAGTGGTCTGTTACCAGAGTAGATTATTTGAAGTGATGATTTGCCACCGAACACATAGAGAAACCATCCAAGTGCATCTCTTACAATTGGAGTGTCTAGTGTGATCTCCACTGAAAACAAATACATAAGAGACAATCACTTAGTTATGTTTTAAATTTTATGTATTGTGCACAAGATATTTCTATGATTTCAATTTAAAGCTTAAAGTCGAAAGAATGAGAAATTGTTATAATCCTCTAAAGTTTTCCTGATCAACTTTGTAAGATGATTTAAAGCAACAAACCCCCTCCCACCACCCTAAAAATAAAAAAAAAACCCAAAAAAACAAAAAAACAACAGCAAACCAAAACAACAAACACAAAATAACACTTACCACTTACCCACAGATCTATGCCCTTGTAATGCCCATCCTTGCCCATTGTATTGGCACTAGTTCTCTCCCACCCAGGACAAGCCCTAGTCAACACCTGGGTGATCCACACATCTCAGGAAAGGGAAAGTCCCTTGCTGTGGTCTTAGATTCAGTATTACTCCAACATGAGGCTAATAAATATGTGATTTGCAGGCAATCGTAAAGAGGAAGTATTTGGAGGTAGAATCTCATTGAATATATCTCACTTATTTTGTAGTGACTGTGGGTGAGAAGTTGGGCCTGAACCTGAAACAGGCTAGGGCTAAATCTTGGGCTGAATTTTTGGTTAGGGTAAGGATTTGTTCTTGGGCTATGGGATAAAATTGGTACATGAACTTAACATCTTTAATCCACTGGAGCAAATGGAGAATTGTCACATCTAGGCTACAAAATAGCTAACACCATTGTTGATTTTTTTTATATATCTGTGGCAATGCATTGAACTAAATTAATAAATATAAATGTTAATTGGAATGTTTTACTGTGTGATTGATATTTCTGTTGGTTTTCCTGAATAGAACATTAATATATAAATGTTAATGTGTTAATGTAAATGTTTTATTTGAATTATTCGATATCATGATTTATATTGTTATTAGCTGTCTGAATAGAACATTAATTTTGTTATTAGTTGCCTTAGTTGAACATTGTAATGTTGTTCGTTTGATTAGTATCGTGATTCTAGATTATTCATTTATCATTAGATTCTTATATAAATAGCCTTGATGATTTCTTTATCTTGCATATATTCTGAAAGAGATAAATTGCACTTCCACCTAAATTATCAAAAAGTTGGGCTTTTCTACATTTCCGTGCCTTCAAAGTTGGTAAAACCTTTAAAAAATTGACTCCATATCAGATGGACACAACACAATACAAAGAAACATTGATGAAGTCTTTACTCACATGAGCTAATAAATATAACACAGATGAGCACAATATCAAAATGAAAATAAATCAACTTTGTTGTTTGCGTTTGATTAATTTTATTAACAAAACATTTTAGTATCTGCAAAGTTGCTCTTATACACTAAACAATAATATATATGCTAACAGTTCAATTTTAATGGAAGGTCAGTAAGCTGGAATAGATTAAATTTTCTACATCTCCTATATATATAATATAATAGGAGATGTCTGTCTGTCTGTCTGTCTGTCTGTCTGTCTGTCTGTCTGTCTGTCTGTCTGTCTGTCTGTCTGTCTGTCTGTCTGTCTGTCCGTCCGTCCGTCCGTCCGTCCGTCCGTCCGTCTGTCTGTCTGTCTGTCTGTCTGTCTGTCTGTCTGTCTGTCTGTCTGTCTGTCTGTCTGTCTGTCTGTACCTTCATTCTTGTCAAATCTGTTGGTACATTTTTCTGAAACTTGGCATGATGATAGGTTTTGACTCAACTTAAAATATGGATTAAAAATATGGAAAATGGTTACCATAGTAATGAGAAAGAGCCAAATATGGTATTTTGACCAGAAAAATCCTTGGAGCTACAGGTCTAAAACTTGATATGCAAATACAACTTCACTGTGGCAGTAATGTGGGCTGGGTCCCATCTGGCCACACCTTTTCCTTTCCATGTGTATGATCAAAATTGCCCAAAATGTTATTTCAGCAGATACACTTGAAACTATAGAGATAGACCTATGAAAGCATATATATTTGGAATCAATATAGTCTGGGGCAATGTTTTAAGTACATATACATGACCACACCCATTTCTATGTTCATGTTAGTCTCGAAAGAGGCCAAAAATGGTACTTTGGCCAGACAAACCCTTGAAGCAACAGAATTAAATCATGGTATGCATGCACAACTTGACTTTGGGAGTAGCATTGGCAGAATTTATCCTTGATACACTTCTTCCCATTAGTGTGTAAAGCGAATAAGTGAAGGAAAAAAAACAAACTTCTGAATAATGCTTGGACCTAAGGAGTTAGATCCAGGAACAACTTAATATATATTTTGGTTCATAAGTATGTATGTATGTCTGCATGTGTGTGTATCTAGGCATCACAGCCAAACACTTGAACCAAAAAGGCTGAAATTGGACATGTGCTCTCCAAGAACACCAATGAGTGTCATTAAACACATTTGGGCATGGTAATGGGTATAGCTTTGCCATAGCCACAATCATAGGAGGTTATTTTGGCTTAAAGAAGATAATCTATAACCAATCAGGCAATAATTTGTTGTGTGGTCTCCAAATACCCAGGAAAGTATTACTAACCAAATATGGGTGTGGTTTGGACATAGCCACATCCAGTGGAAGTTTTGTTGTCCATTACATGCTAATCAAACGAACAACCAGACTGAAGTTCGGAATGAGATTTCCAAGCAACTGCGTGAGCATTACTAATCACATGTGCATGTGTCAATTGGTGTGGTCTGGTCATTCTTACACCCATAGAATGTCATACCTACCAAAAACTCATTTATAGACCAATCAGTCTGAAATTTGGCATATGGAGTCCAAGTAACCGGCTGAGTATTATTAACCACAGGTGCATGAGACAATATGCTATTTTTATTAGCCACACCCACACGAAGTTGTTTTGGCTGCCCAAAGCTAATCAAAGTACAACCAGGCTGAAATTTGGAAGGCTTCTATAATGTTTCATGCCAAAAATGGCCAGGTTGCCAGGGTAATGCTGCTAGTGCTCATTATATAGAGTGAAATTTGACATTTGGACTTCTTGATCCATTTTTAAGAAAAAATGGATTAGTGTGTTGTTGTAGTTTACCTTTAAGAGGAATAAAAGGTTGGGTAAACAAAAGAAGCTTTATTATACTTGGCCTTCACCAATGTTATTCAGGACAGGTTTAAGATTTCATTAAATGCTGATAACGTTGTTTGTGGTTGTGTCATGAAATACATCCACCAACAACTGGTAAACTATGAACAACTGTTCATTTCCCATTGTTATTAATAAAATAACAACCGTTCTTGGAATGTTTTCAAAACTGATTCTCTTCTTTCCAGTCATATAGACCTTCCAACTCACCCGCATCAGGAGGGAGTCACCAGTATTTTGGCATTGTCATCTGCTCACCTTCATAATATTCATAATCTCATTCTTTTTCCCACCAGATTGATGTTTCTCCTTCTCAAGTTGAAGTGCAAGATGCTTGAAATTTCTGTGGTGACATTTTGGTCCATTAATTTATAGCACAGCATGAAACTGAAATGGCTTGAGGTATTATTTTCATGGTCATCCCATATAATCAAAACTGTATTAATGAATACTTGGCACACATAAATGGACACATCACACAAACTCACTCAATCACTTACTCCCAACCCTCCTATTCCTACCCCCATCCCTTCTCCCTCCTTCCCTTTCTCAGTCCCTCACATACTTTACCTGGGACAGTAACTAGTTCTCGTTATATATTAATGTCAGCTTATGCATACTTCTGGTGTTCGTAACAGCAGCATATTTTTCTAGTTCATGTAGCAGAAATCTCACTCTCTTCCTACATCTGTGGCAGTAGACACTATCCAGTTGATATGAATGCCAACCAATCTGAAGTTAGCTGCACCCCCAGCCATCAAAACTTGTTCCATAGTTCATCCTCCTGCACCTTCCACCTAAAAAATAGAACTGTGTTCATTGAACATGTAAGTAGAAAGAATGCTCCCTTTGTCCCCAAAGTCACTGAGATATATAGCCATGGATTCATGTATGTCAATCGAGCTTTCATTTCCTCATTGAACACCCCACCCCTCATGAGCAGTTATATGCCAGTAGGTACAGAAAGATGGACAATGGACCACACTTGCAGGGAAGAATGAAATACCCCGTACAAATTGAGGCCAACATGCTCCAATGGACAATATAATCTGTAATGATGGCAAGCAAATAAAAAATACAAGACCTCATCAGAGAAGGGTGACTTATGAGAGAGAGGCTACCCAGTTCCACCCCATGATATACCACCCACAACAACAGGAACAGATGTATCCACTTCCAGGGAAGAAAATAGAGTTTTGTTTCCAGCAGTAATACTGGTGGGACTACAACTAGGACATATGTTACAGTCACAGTCATCACAACAAGCCTTCCATATGTAGTATAGTACTGGTATTAACCCATCATAGCAAGAACAAATGATCTACTGACTGTACATGCCACAGAATTGTCCTTATTTCAATCACATTAACCCAAACTTTGATAACTACATATTTTCAATGCCTGGAATCAAAACTGTCACCATCTCAAAACAGTTGCCCCAAACTGGTTGCTTGAAAGGTAGGATTTCACCTCCATGACATGAGTTTGGGGGTGAAGGATTAGAAGGAATCATTGGTGGCACTAGCAGCTACTCTTTTCATAAATTTAATCCTGGTATGGCATTTGCTACTACTAATGGTAGTGGTGGAATGGTGAATGACAATTATGTGAATAAGGATCTTATTCCTTCTTTGAATACCTGGAATGGGAGCATTGTGCCTGCAAAGAAAAACTTCCTTGTGTTGTCTGACTATTCATGGAGACATGCAGGAATTCTGTTTGTGGTGCAGGAGCAGGTGAGCATGGTTAGTTCAGTAAAGGAAGTGATGTGAAAGAGATGAAGGGGGAAGTGTGATAGGGAGTAGTGAAGTGGTGGATGTAAAGCCTCATTTAGGAATTTGTCATCCAAAACTCCAAGGCATGCTGAGAGAGCTCAAAAACTGTTTCACCAGGTATTTAAAACAAAATAATTATCTCTACATTTCTGTTTCCTATTAACTTCCTTCTCTCTCTACCTGTGTACATGTATATGTGTATGTCTATAATGTTTGCAGCGTTAAAGTTCTCAGTTATTAATTTTAAGGATATAGAGCATATCCCTGTGGCCTTGCTCCAGTGCATTGCTTTGGGCTTCAGACAGAAGAAGTTAGTCAGTTGCCAATGCTTCTTGCTTCTTTTGTAAGAGAAACTTGAGGGAAGAGGACAGAGGACAGCTATGTATCACTGGGGAGCATAAGTAATTTAAATCCATCGTGGTGATCCCAGGTAGGGATTAAATTAGAAGTAATAGTCCAAGGCTAGATGTTTTTATGCAGTCTGTTCTAGATTCACTGCTTTGTTTCAGTAAGCAGACTTCGTGCCTATTCTCCCTCTGCCTCTTGTGGCCATATAAAGGATGTATTCTAGTATAAATCATCACAATTGCCTTACCAAGTCCCTAGAAAAGCATCTGTTCTTTATGTACGCTGTGTAGGAATTGGTAGTATGGCTGGTGGAGATTGAGAAGGTATGCACTCTGGAGGCCTATGTGGAGCAAATGATACTAAGACTCTATGATGCATCTAAAGAATGAGGGGGACCAGCCCTCTCTATCAAGTACTTGTGCCTCTTCATGTCACCAGGCCAACTAAACCTCCTCCCACACTCTGCACACAGTACTCCTTGGCTGGACAGTCTCTGTGTTTGCTCTACAGGTCCAGGTCTCCTTTTCAATTGGATAGTGGTGGTGCTTTCATCATGTTGGAATTGTCTCATTGTTTGCCATAATTACACATGGTTAGGAATCCTATGCTCCTGAATCAGTGCTAACATCACTGAACACTAGGCTGCATCTCTCTGCTCACATATAGGCCTTTGTCTCCCTGCAGCATTCTTATGTCTGGACTATTCACACTCCCTCCTGAAAAATCTACCTCATTCCTCACAACCCATACCTTTAGGTAGCCTATTCCTCCATTGCTGTTGGATTTACTGGTAGTCACTAAATCCCAGGTTGTATGCCACATACCACTGGCCTCTGTGAAGTGCATTGTCATTCCATCTGGCCTCAGATATCCCAGAAACCTTCATGCCTCTTTTTACATAATCTTGCCACCTCCTCCTTGATCCTCCATGTGGGCATGTCTGGGGCAACCAGCTGAGTAGGAATATCTTAGGTATTCTACAACTGGGCATTTTAGCTGAGTATCCTTGCCATTCCAGGCTTCACTTCATGAGCTTCACTGTGATGATCCTCACATCTCCCCACTGCTCCCGGGTGCTTGCTGAGGTGATGCGCTGCTCCCATTGCTGCCTATTGGTGATGTCTAGCATAGTGTGGATGCAATGGTGGTGGAATGTGCTCATTTCTTTAAGGTGACATCTGAGTTATATGCACCATTCCCCTCCATCGAGTAGCACTGATAAAACACACTTTTGGTAAATTCGTCTCTTGGTGGTAATGGATAACTTGGCCAGGTACTCAATACAGCTTCCATCAAGAGTTATTGGTTGCAGCACTCTATCCTTCACTCTATACTCTACCATTTGTCTTGAATGTGCTCACTGTAACTCCAAACTCACTTATCAATCCTGAATACAGTCTTAGTGCTTCTTCAGCTGCAGCATAATTGGTGTCAGCAGGGCTACATCATTAGCAAACTCACACTTGTGTAACACACCTTCACTTGCATTTCAGGTATACCTTTGAAAGAGTTGCACATCATACATGTAAATAAGCACCTCACTACACCTTCCACATCACATACCCTCTCCAATGGCTTGGTTGGTCTACCTCAGTTGGAAAACTATTATACATGAGGTCAATTGGCATCCTTGTGTTACGTCCAAACATGAGATGAAGGTTGTGTATCCGGTTATTTGGTGTGAACTGCTATTGTATGCCATACATAATGGTCATAAATGATTTTCCCATTGAAATGGGTTTTCACTGACAGCAGCTCACAGCATAGAAAGAAGGGTTCAGTTGAATCATTCAATAAGTCCATCAGATTGTGGGTGAGAGGGAGTGGTATGGGTTTTTGAAATTCCAAGAAACTTACACTTATAAACTCAAATTGATTGCTTTGATCAGAGTGCAGATGTTCTAGAGGGGAGAATTTATAAAATATCTCATTAGTAAGGACACGGGCGAACTGGTTGCTTCCTGATTGGGAAAGGGAAATGCCTCTTTTCAACGGGTGAAGTAGTCATCTATTACCAAGATATATGAATTTCCAAGATGTTATTCTTGGAAAGGTCCTACTATGTCCCCAGCAACTATCTGCATTGGGCTTCCCACCTTTATACTCTGTAAGTGGCATTGATTTTTTGAAGCATTAGTTTAGGTAGCTGCACAATCAGCGCACGTCTTACACCAGTCACAAACATCATTAAGGTACTTTGGCCAATAGAATTTCTCACAGACATGAGCTAGAGTTTGTCTTCACCAATGTGACCTCCAAGGGTGCCTCCACACATCTCCTTGAGTACTTCACTTCTCTTGCTTAATAGAATCACTAGCTGGTGGATAACCTTATCGTCATTGTCCATGTCATTCTGGTATAGTCGGTATAATCTCCCATCCCATTATACACGATAAGCTGATCCCATATCTGCAATAAATGTCTTGATTGTCTACTCAGTGCCTTAGTTTCAGAATCAGGTGGCCTTTGTCCCTTGATTTTGGTCCTCGGTACTAGTCCAATGGTTTAATCATTGAGCTGCTCTTGAGGAGAGTTGATTGTTACAGATAGCGAAGTACTGGCTACAATGGCTTCCTGACAAGGTTTCTCACAACCACAAGTGAATCAGCAATCATATGTTTTTTTTTATCTGATGTACTATGGTAAAATCAAATTTCGGCAATTTCTTTAATCAACTAGCCATCAGACCTTCAGGTTCATTGAAATTTTTAAACCAATTTGGTGAGCTATGGTCAGTCCGAAGAATGAACATACTCCCAAGGAGAAATGATCAAAAATGCTGAGTAAATACAACTACAGCTAGTAGTTCCCATCTGGTGGCACAGTACCGCCATTCAGGCTTGCTCAATAATCTGCTTGCATAAGCAATGACTCGCTCTTGGCCTCAATTATCTTCTTGGGAGAGTACCGCACCAATACCCATATCACTGTCATTTGTATCCAAGATAAATGGCTTGTTAGAGTTGGGCTAGGCCAGTACTGGGGAAGTAGTAAGGTGGTGCTTAAGCTTATTGAAAGCTGTCTGACATTCAATAATCAATTTAAAGGTAGCCTTGTGTTCGGTGAGCTCGTGCAGGGGTCTAGCAGTCTTAGCAAAGTCTTGAATAAATCTTCTGTAATACCCAGCAAAGCCTAAGAATTGCTGTAATTCCTTTATGGTTCTATGAGTGGGCCAAGTGGTAACTTTCTCAAGCTCTTGGGGGTCTGTTGACACCCCTTCTACTATGTGACCCAATAATTGTATTTTGCGTTGCAGTAAGTGAAATTTTTGGGCTGAGGTTTCAAGCCAGCCTGATGGAGACAAGCAAACACCTGATTCAAGCTTGCTAAATGTTCAGAAAAAGTTTTACTCAAAATAATAACATCATCTAGATAGACCAGGCAGTGAGACCATTGCAAGCCAGCAAGGACTTGATTCATGAGCCTTTGGAATGTAGCTGGAGCATTGCACAGTCCAAAAGGCATCACTTTAAATTCAAACATGCCTTCTGTTGTACAAAAAGCTGTCTTTGGTTGGTCCTTCTCTGCTACCTGAACTTGCCAATAGCCACTGAGCATATCTAGTGTGGAAAACCATTTAGAGCCTACTAATGTGTTGAGAGTGTCATCAATTCTAGGTAGTGGGTAGGCATCTTCATGAGTAACCTCATTCAACTTACTATAATCTACGCAAAACCTGGTACTTTTGTCTTTCTTCCGAACAAGCTAAATTGGTAATGCCCAAGGGCTTTTAGAGGGTTGGACTACTTCTTCATTGAGTATAGTAAGCAAAAGCTTCTGTACCTCCTGCCTATAATGGGGAGGAAGCCTACAAAGAGCCTGTCTAACTGGAGTGCTGTAATCAGTGTGTATTCAAGCTTGCTAGTTCTCCCAAAATCAGAACTTGTCTGAGCAAAAACATCACTGTACTTTCTTAAGTAAAACAAAGAATTGCTCTTTTTGCTTTTCACTGAGCTCAGCCCCACACTCTTCCACAACATTCCACAAAAACACATTTAGTTTTGGATTAAGTTGGACTGGACTAGCAGAAGTATTAGCTACAACCCCAGGAGGAACATTCATCAATTCTATCAAACTAACCTGTACATGCTTTGGAATCACGACTACTTCAATGTTGGGATTCAGTAATCTTATGAGTAGCTTACCATTTTGAGGTTCAACTAATGAATGGGCAACTGAACAAGCCAAAATTTTCCCTGGCTTCTCCTCTACAATATATGTCTCTCCATGGGTCAATTCATCTGATTATGCCATGACAACTATCTCAGATAATGGGGGTAATTTCACACTGTCTATGAGGCAAACTACCTAAAATATATGGAGATTGATTGAGCTGATGAATAGTTATTGGGCCTTCCCTGCCTATGTTTATCTCTGCTTTTCCTAAATCAATGGTAACCTTATACTTCCTCATAAAATCTAGCCCTAGAATGGCTCAGTAGTTAATGGACACACCACCACAATGCTAGCTTCATATTTGTTGCCATGCAGCAAGAGATCCATACTTGTATGTCCGTATACTTGCAGTCCATACCCACCATTTGCTGTTCTCCATTGGGTTCTAAGTAGATTTTCTGACCCTGGATTACTTGGTCCAAGGTATCTTTCCACATTAAGGTAACTGCTGCTCCGGTGTCAACTAGGAAACAAATAGCCTGTCAATATGTTAACCCCTCTAAACTAAAATTACTTGGAGTAACTATTAATATAATTAGATCTATGGGTTTTTGAGTCATATCTTTTCTACTATCCTGTACTCGACTTCTCATGCAGGGGGTAGCTAGTTTTCCTGAAGCTTAGTATTAGGTGATTTGCACAACCTAGCAATATACCCCCTTCTGACCTCCCTATTTCAAGCTTTTCTTCCCTATTAATTAGCTTCTCCACCAATGTAACTAATTTATCATTTGGAACACTTACAGCTCCAATTTGTCCATTATCTGTGCTCTCCTCCTCCTTAACACTGGAAAGAACTGCTTTGTGATTCTGATAGGACTCCAAGTCAAGAGTTGCAGCTATCGCAGCATCCAGATTAGTAGGTGTGCTCTGCTTCACTCCAAATACCACTTGAGGGTTGTCCAGGAATCCTAGGTAGGTGCTGAGGGCATGTGTCTCCTCATTGAATTTCAGGTCAGGGTACACCTTGTCTGAATAAAGACATATGTCTTCTGCCTGATCTACCCATTTAGCTCTGCCTGGTATCTGGTCTTCTGGCTGGAAGGCTCAAATCTCTCTTTTAGAGCAGCTAAAGATATGTCCACACTAGCCTGGGTTTCACTACTGCACTTGACCTATGAGTCACACCTTGAGCCACTTTAGCTGAGCCTCCTCGCTCCAGTCATTAACTGCCACAGCATTCTGGAAGTAGTATAGCCACTGACTCCAGCTCCCCTGCCCATTGTAAATGTCTGAAAGTATGAGTGGTCTAGCTGCCATTCTGCTCAATATAACTATAATCCTGCTGACTATGCCAATGCTAGACACAAGAAATCATTAAGGCAATTTATATAAAAATCAGATAACAAGGAATAATCTAGAAATATGACACTAATCAAGCTAACAGATAACATTACAATGCTCAACTAAACTGATAACAGAATTAATGCTCCATTATAACAACAATATAAATCATACATCAAATAATTGAAATACCACATATATTAGCACATTAGCATTTATATATTAGTATTCTATTCAGGAAAACTAACAACAATATCAATCACACACAGTAAAACATTCCAATTAATATTCACATTTATTAATTTAGTTCAACACAAGGATGGTAGATCTTAAGCTGAAGGATATAGTGGTGAGCGAAGGACATCATGGAGCTTGTCCAATAAATTACCCATTTTTAATGAGATAGGAACACCGCAGTAACACTTAAGTTCTGCCTGGTCCTCAAGGAGTCCATAATAAGTGATTCTATTCAAATACTTTATATACCACAAGATAGAATAATTATTTTTACCAGTTAGGCCTGCTGGATCATAAATTCTACTCCCTGGGAGATAAATAACCCTCTCTTCCCCACTATGACAAATTTGGATTTGAATTTTTGGTCCACCTTAAGTATGAAACTTGGCTGATGTTCACTCTGTATGGACAAAGAGGCTTCAACTTTGTAGTCAGTAGCCTCAGATTCATTGTAAGTAACACCATGTTCTTGGAAGACAAATTTGAACTGCTCTTCAGGTATTGTACAGAAGTTAGCCACCTCCTATTCCTCAAGTTGCAAGGCTTTAGCTGTGGGAGAACCACCCTAGGTTGACCCATCCCCCTAAAGCCGGGTTCTCCTCCAAAGTTACAGGGATTATTAGGTTTGCCATTGATACCTCCCCTCCCTGATGGGCACAACTGCAGAACTAAAATATCCACCCATTCTAACAGTTGCCCAGCAAGTTTTAGGCCTAGGTTGGGTGGTCCTTGGTGTTGAACCTACTAAGTGGTTTGCTGTTTACAAATTTTTTTTATTTGATAATGGAATGTAATGTAGTCTGGATTAATCTTTGAGATGAATTCTAAAACATTGACTGACCTGGATGGACATTTCATAAAATGCCAGGATGCAATCAAAGTGCCACACACATGTGCAATTTGCTCCAGATTACAGGTCCATGATACACTCCTCTCACATTGCCAGACCCTTTACCAAATCCTAAGCTGGAAATTTCCAGTATAGCTTTGGTAAAGGTTTAACTAAGGCAATACTACCAACACATTGGATTTATCTCTGCATAGCCAAACTTCTGGATACATCCAAATTACAAAAATAGTCTGATTTGATAATGGTTTACAAATAAGGGAGATTGACTTAAACTGGGTGTCTGGGATTGGTGATTTATTACTTCATAATAGCTAATTATGTTTGGAAGAATGATATTTAAAGTTATTTTAAAGTATTATTAACTGTTATTTGGATTTTTGGAATCATTCTACTGTAATTTATAGATATCATGTATATCATTCTATCCATGTGTGTTTGAATTGGCTTAGAATTTTCAGGGGTTGCTCACATCCTAAGGGCCATGTTTAGGGATATTTTGGATTGGGCGAGGGCACTTTAATAAATTTCTTTCATTCATGAGTAACCAAAAAGTTTGTATTTACAAACAACACTTCTAAAAGGACACCAATTACTTGAGGAAGTTGTGTTGATGAACCACACTGTAATCTGATCACACCTAAAAATAGCCCAAGTGTCAAAATGACATTAACTACTACAGGTGCAAGCACAGTGTCTTCTCTTTACAGCTCAGCTATCTTAATTCAAAATGGGTAAGGATTTTCACAATATTTACTTGTGAATGGCTATATAATTCATGATTTATTTATTCTTTATCTCTTCCCTATGCTTGGGCCTACAGGTCTCAATTTTTCTGGGGTTTATGAGGGTGGTTTTGGAAGGAGTATGGTGAAGATAGGAGTAAAACCCTGCTGGTAGGTCTATTTTTCTTTCTTTAAAATTTCTTTGGAGGGAGAGGACTCAATTTCATGCATGAATAATGACCAAGCTGCATTATACATTAATGAATACTATGAACCACAATTATGTGAATACATAAATGAGGTCTGCCAAAATGAGACCAACTGCCTTCCCCTTCTCTCTTTTTCTCACTTTTTTTTCTTTTCCAGCTGGGCCTGTAGGCTCAAGCAAATGGAAAAAGATAGAAAATAAACTAGCTAACTAATTAACAAGTAGTTCATTATTGTATGATATACTTTTTGTCTCCCTATAGGCTTGGTAGTACTTTGCAATCAGAAATGTGGCAATGCCTCATGAACCACATCCCAACCCTCCAATATAAAACATTGAGCAAAATGTACAAGTTTGTAATTACAAGAGTGGGATTGTCTATTCTTTCAAATCCAAGGACCTTTTTCTTCTTGAAAGATCAGAATAAATTTAGCACTGCATAAGTTATTTGAGGAGGAATTATGTACACTTTGTGCATAGAGTTTGTTTTGCATTTGTTAAATCTCAGCACCTTACAATGAACCTCACTCCTCTCTTTTCATGAATTTACCTGAAATTGGAGTCATACATGCATTTCATAATGATTCACTCAACATGTACCAGGTTTTAATATATTTGTTTAATTTTTTTTTTCTCCCTACTTTGATGAAAGGATCTGCATCCATTGACAGAGTTTAATCAGCAGGGGAGGCTGGAGTGTCATAGTTATTGTGATGACAACTTAAAGTAAAGTTTCAAGCAAAATGAGATAATAATCACTGAATGTGTGATGGAATGAGATATCTGTAAGATTATTGATGCAATAAGGCTATATATTGGACTCATGGATGACATTATCAATCATAGCACAATTTCTTTGAGGCAAACAAAATTACAACAATTTTAAGTCTGCATATATACATGTGCCATCAACTACATTTACACAGACAAAAGACAAAAATAATCAATATATAAATGTTAATATTTATAATAAAGATCATTATGTGTGTATGTGCATTCATATGCATGCACGTGTGTATGAAGTACTTTATATAGTCTGTATATCCCCCTCTAGAGTGTACAGTTTGCAAGATAGATTCTCAAACTCGTATACTAGGAGATGGACATCTTCCTACCATCAGATTATTTCATCCACATCCAAATGCATGTTGCCCAGTTATGTGTTGGAAATAAGGATAAGGTGAACATTTTGACTCCCACAAAAAAGTCAATACAGCAGCTATTACTGAACAGTGGGGAATCAAACGTCTGTAGTGGCCACCTACATCCTTCTTGGTCCTGTGCACCTTACACCTTCTAACTGTCTCAACATTGTCCTCTTGTGGTCTAACATCTCCACCACCCACTACATAACCTAAATATGCACACCTTCTCATCACCATCTGACACTTTTCTGGCTTGGCAGTCAACCCTGCTTCTTGCTATCTTCCCAGTACTTTCCTCATATGAACCACATGCTCCTATCACGACTGACTAAAGATCACCAGGTCATCCAGATATGCTGCAGTAAACCCTGCCATTCCATGCACAACTCCATCCATGAGTCTCTGAAATGTGACTGGTGCCCTACCTAGTCAAAATGGCAGCCCAAAAGGTGTGATGAAGGCTGTCAGTTTCTTAGTGTCCTCGTCCATGGGAACCTGCTAATATCCCCTCGCCATGTCTAGCATGGTCAAGTACTTTGTTCCTCCCAACTGATCCAACATCTCATCCACTTTTGGCATAGGGTAAACATCTGGGCTTGTCAAGGCATTCAACTTCCTGTAGTCCACACAGAATCTTAGTGACCCATCCTTCTTTTTGACCAAGACCACAGGTGCTCTCCATCCACCCCTCGAGTCCTCTATGATGCCATCTCCCATCAATTTTACCAGCTCCTCCTTCATTCATTTTCGATTAACTTGGGGTACCCTGTATAGGGCTAACCTCAATGGCTGTGCTTGCCTACAGTTCAGTTTGTGACACTAAATTTGTCTTCCTGGTTTCCCACTCATCACATCTCCATAATAATCTAACAAACCTTCCAGTTGCCCCTTCTGCTGCCTAATCAGATCTGCACCCAGAGTTGGTGCACCCAGAGTTGGTGCACCCACAGCTACTTCCTTATCCCAGGTAACTATCTCACTTTCCTCCACCTCATTCTCCTTCTTTTCCTCTACCCACAAACTTGCCTCTCCCTTATCAACCAAGGTTGTAGCATATTCACATGATATATTCTGCATCACTTCCTCCTCTCACCCATATCAACCTCATATGTTACTGGGCCCTTCCTTGCCATCACCACATATGGCCCTTGCCATTTCGCTAACAGCATGCTGGCACTAGTGGGCAGTAAAACCAACACCTTTGCCCACACCTTCAGTTCTCTTTTCCTAGCATGCATATCATACCATTCCTTCTGTCTCATGCCCTCTCTTCATTCTTTCTCACTAGGTCTATCATTCCTTCCAACTTCTCTCTCATAGCAATCAAATATGACACCACACTCTCAATACTGCCCTCACCTACTTCCCATGCCTCCCTGACCACATCGAGGGACTCTCTCACCTTCCTGCCATACAACAGCTCAAAGGGATAGAACCCAGTGCTCGTCTGTGGGACCTCTCTGTAGGCAAATAACAAGTAGAGCAGTAAACAATCCCATTCCTTGTCCTCCGTTGCTGTCCTCAACATTGACTTCAATACTTGATTGAACCCTCTACTAGTCCATCTGTTTGAGTGTGGTAAGGGCTGATCCTGATCGGCTTCACTCCAAGTAGACGGTGCACCTCTTTTATTAGTCTTGCCATAAAATTGGTTCCCTGGTCAGTTAAAATTTCGCTGGGTATCCTAACCCTGGAGAAAAATTTGATCAAAGCCTCAGCCACCTGCTCGGCATCAACAATCTTCAAGGGTATTGCCTCTGGGTACCTGCTGCATAGTCACAAATTACTAGCACAAAATGATTACCCAACCTACTCTTTGGTAATGGACCTATAATATTCATTCCAATGCGTTAGAATGGGACATCCATCACTGGTAGTGGGATGAAGGGAACAGGACAAACCTTGTGACCACTGGCTCTCTGGCACTGTGGACACTCCCTACAGAATACATCTAAGTCTCTCCCCATTTTGGGCCAGAAAAATCTTTGCAAAAACCTTTGCCTCGTCTTGGCTTGACCCAAGTGTCCTGCTAATGGTATAGCATGTGCCAACTCTAACACAAGCTGCCAGCAGCACCTGGGTAGCACCAGTTGCTCCACTTGCTCCACTGTTTCCATCCCTTCTCCAACCACTCTTCCTCTCCAATACAACATCCCTTCTGTCCCATAACATTCTCCTTCTTTGGCTGTCTCTGCTAACACTAGAGTCCCTGTGCTTCCTTCAACTCTTCTCCATTCATGTCCAACCCATGTCGATGTTCATCATCCAACCTCTGCCTATTATACAATTTCTTTTCAGACTTAGTTTTCTTCACTCCATCCTTCACCTCCTGGAACAACTCATCATCAAATGGCAAGATGGACTCCACCACGTCCTCAAGCTCTACTGTGTTCAATGACACTCCAGCAGTTTCATTGAGCTTCTTCTCCCTCTCCTCTTCAGTGTTGCCACTGAGTCTGTGCCCTGTCACAACCACACGCCTCTCCTCTGGAGCACTCAGAGGCTCCATCAATTCTAGCACATCTGTTCCCAACAACACATCCACTGGTAACTTCCCAGCTACTCCAGCCTTTATCTTTAGCCTCCTTCCCTCTACAACCACTTCCATAAACACCAGAGGGTACCTTGCCACATCCCCATGCACACACTTGAGCTCTACTGACTCTACCAGTATGTCACCCTTAGGAATAAGCTCTCTCCTTACCAATATCTGGCTACATCCAGTGTCCAAATAAATACAGCTACTGGCACACCTGCCACTCTACCCTTCCGTCTCAGCCCACTCTCCACACTGTCAGGTATACAATATAAGTTTGGATTGGCCAGATATCTTGTCGAAATATGGCCCTTTTCCCCACAGCTATAGCACCTTACCACCCTGGTAAGATTCTCTACTCCTATGACTTGTCCCCTACAAACCTGGGTTTAATTTCTCTTGGACACTCCCATTTAAAATATCCAACTCTCCCACACCTATAAAACTTTCTTTCAACCTTACCTTCCACACCCTTCTCTCTCCAGATACACCCAACTCAGATCTCCTGACACCACTATCATGCTTCTGAGTGGACATATTCCCTGGAAGCCCCCTAGTATATCCTCCCTACCTCCTAGCCCCTACATAAGTATCTACAGCCTGCCCTGCCTCTGCTCCTGAAGTTAGCTTTTTCTCTTTCAAAGAAATCTTAAAAGCTGGTGGCAACCCTTCTACAAATTGTTCCACCACGATTTTCTCCACTACTTTCTCTTGTCTCACACTCCCAGCAACCACTTGCTAGCTAGATCCCCCAATCTAACTACAAGGTCAACATATGACTCCTGAATACCAGAACTTTTGGTGGTGTGTTTCCTCAGCAATATCATACCTACGCAATATGGCTGCCTTCACTACTAAATAATCTACTGTCAGCTCACCATCCATGCCTGCATAGGCTTGTTGAGCCTTGCCAACTAGTTGGGGTGCCAAGACGACACTCCACTGGTCTTCTGGCACCTTATGTACTCGCATCACCCTCTCAAAAGTGTTATGGAAGGACTCCACATCTTCACCTTCCATCATCCTCGGGAGCCTTGGAGTATCTCTTGCCCTGTCCCTCGGTCTTAAGGCTGCCATTATGCCTCCAAGTACTCTGAGCTCAACCACTTGCTGCTGCTCTATTTCTTCCATCTCCAACCTGTGCTGATTTGCCTCTTCTCTCCTAGCCTCAGCCTTTGCTGCCATCTCCAGCCTGTGCTGATTTGCCTCCTCTCTCCTAGCCTCTGCCTCTCTCGCCATTAAGCGAATTAAATCATCCATGCTTAGTCTTGCCATGCTGTTGATGCTAGAAATGCTCCTGTACTCTCTACCACTCAGTGTAGTCATACACTCTCTGGTGAACGTGATTGTTCAGCTGACAATCTCTATCCCACCACTGCCACTAAATGTCACAAACCCTCCTCCAGTGACACCCTTTATTTGCCACGTATATCAATTCACTTTCAACAGAGTTTAAAAAAAATCAGCATTACATAGTAATCTGCAACATGATCATATATTGAAAAAATGAGCACAAGTCACCATATATGTATATAATGTGCAACTGTCCACCCACCATCAACCAATCATATTTTTCTATTTCAGCTAATCAGCTACAACAATCAATGATGACACAACCTGCCCCATACAACAATCAACACTAATACAACCTGCCCCTTACATCCATAAAAATGAATAACTGACATGATGTGATACAATCTATAGAAATAAAAATTCATAAATATTTCTTCAAAGTGATTAGTGGCTAACCAATGCACTAAATCATACCTAGGTCACCACAGCACCCTCCCACAGTTGCAAATGACCTCATAGAAGTACTTCTAGTTATGTTTCATGGAGGACTTGAAACTCTTTTTTTGGTTGTTGTTGTAGGGGCACTTGACCTTGTCATACAGCATATCACAGGAAAGCATTTGAACTAAGCTTTCATTTGGTAATAAAATAAAGAGTAGGTGATGTATGATAACAAAGTTAGGGTACAAAGTAGGTACCTCATGAATAATTGAGGATCGTGGGTACCTTCCCCCTTGCAACCTTGGAAGTGGTTTGATATAGAATATAGAACTCAGTTCTATTCCAACATTACATAATGGACAAAACTCAATTCCATTCTAGAGTGTTTATCAGGACTGTAAAGAACTTGCCAAAGGAAAATGGTTTTTCATTTTCCCTAATTATTTTCTCTAATTACATGAGATATTACCTAGAGATAAGCCCCCTATCACAATCTCACAAGGCCTGCAATCAATCAACCTGTCCTGGATATGCTTGGCTGTATTGAATGTGAATAGGAGAGGGAGAATATATTACAGCTCAAAGCAGATCATCACATAATTAGTGATGTCATTTGAACTATTACATAGTATATGTGCTAAGAAGACTTCAAGTTGAAACTGTTTTAGTTCTGCATTTATCTAATGAGATAGAAGCAGGAGACAATTCAATTCGTTTTACTTCCAAGGAAAGCAAGGAATGAAATTCACCATAAAGCATTGAAGTGAACTTATGTGGAACAATAGAACCTTTAAATACTTACACAGACAGAATTGGACGATAGCTCAGTTGGCCCAGGAGTTTTGACAGCATTACATACAGAACTATTTTGAATTCCTTTCCTAATATGTAGAGTTGAAAGTTCCTTTGATCAAGTCAGCAGTCTATCTGACGTAAATGTCCACGCAGCAAGGTTTCAATTTGCGAGGGCCCACAAGTTATATTCTGATGTGCAAACACATTGACAATATTGAATGAATGGTCAATTGCTTCAACTTCAGTACTTCGTGGTTTGTGGGTACATCGCAAGTATGTAGTAAATCTACAATTGTATAGCAATTGCTGGATCAAAAAATCATAAAAAAACAAACAAAACAACAAAAACGAAAAGTAAAAGAAAATAACAACTAAATCTTAGATAATTGAGAAAATCATTACATCATGAGTGCATGGTAATATATCACACATGAAATTTCTCTTTGTTGAATTCTTAATTAATAGTATGATTCATACACTTTATTTACATTAGGTAGAAAGTAATTTCAAGTAACTTCAGTGTAAATTAAGAGTCCAACAAGTGGGGGCTAAGAGGGAGGAACAGGAGCCCATGTCTTCTCCCCACGCTGCATCCACCTCTCAATCTCCTCCACAGAGCGAGGAACATTGGTCAGCAACTCCACCCCAGTGGACGTCACCACTACATTGTCTTCAATGCGGACCTGAACAGAATAGATCATACCAACTCAAATAACTTTTGAGTGGCACACATGCAAACTAGCACATACACTTATATACATGATATTACTAATAGTGTGTGTGGACGACTCATTCATGTAGCGTGTGTGTGTGTGTGTGTGTGTGTGTGTGTGTGTGTGTGTGTGTGTGTGTGTGTGTGTGTGTGTGTGTGTGTGTGTGTGTGAATGAATGTTACCACTTACTCCTCCAAAACCTCGAAACTTCAGAAGCTTTTCTTTATTAATGAAGCAGCTCTGGGCAGGATTGTCCAGGGCTCTGTCCAGCAGCTGCACATGTGGTGGATAATAATTCCTTAACAAACACTACACCATGAAATAACAATGACAAAGCCAACTATTCAATTACTTAAAGATTATAGAAACAATTATACATAAGAATGCACTAAGATCAACACCACTTGGGGTGAAGCATAGCTGCCATACTGGCACACAATATGCCAAATTTGGCATACTTTTGCTTCAGTTGGCGTATTATACTCCTAGCCCTAGCCCATCTTTGCTTCAATTGGCACAAAATTATATTTTGGCATACTTCATTGACTAGACCTCTACCTACCACAACCGATGGAAACAGTTTTATTCTTGTAATAATGGACTATGCTACTAGATGGCCCAAGGCCTTTGCTCTGAGATCTACTGAGAGCTCAGCTATTGCAGAATGTTTAACCGAAATGTTTAATTGGACTGGTGTACCTGATGAAATACTCACACACTGTGGGAAGAAATTCATAGCAAGTTGCTGAAAGAGTTATACGAGTTTTTGGGAGTGAAGTCGCTCAACACCACCCCTTACTATCCAGAAACTGACGGAATAGTGGAACGCTTCAATTCCATATTGAAGGCAATGATACGAAAGACTCTCAAACAATGGAAGGGCAGGTGGGACCTAGCTTTACCACACTTGCTGGGGGAATACCGCAGAACACCAAACCAGACTACAGGATTTACTCCATCTGAACTCTTGTTCGGGAAGCAAATCAAAGGTCCCTTGCAAGCACTACGGAGCAGGTGGACAATAAAAGAGTCCACACTGGTTGACGTTGTTACATACGTAACGTCTATACAGAAGAAACTAGAGGATATTAAGGAGTTCTCCAAGGAACGAGAGAAGTAAAGTAAAACCAGATACAAAGAGCAGCATGACAAGAAGACAAAGGAATGAGAGTATCAAATTGGGGAAATAATTATGTTGAGGACACCTGGACTAGGACCTAAGATGGATCCTAAGTGGGAAGGCCCCTACACAGTGGAGAATCGCCTCAACAAGACCACATACGAGCTCTTGATGCCAGATCATCCACGAAGGAGGATGAAAAGACATGTAAATCTCATCAAGGAATACATATCGCCTACAGTCAATTGTTTATTAATGGAGACAGAAGACGATTTCGATCCAGGGAAAAAAGAAAGAGGGGGAGATGGCAATCTTGCCATAAATGCAGGACTCACCATGAAGCAGAGGGGAGTGATTCTGGAGCTACTGAGGAGACATGGGGATCTCACTACAGATGAACCAGGAATGACCAAGCAGAGCCCGCTAGTGATTCACACCACCACACCATATCCAATTCATTGACCTCCTTATCGTTTGGATTGCAGGAAGTTGAAAGAGATGAATGAAGCAGTGAAAGAGTTGTTAGAGCTGGGCATTATTTGCCCTTCTCAGAGCCCTTGGTCATCTTTGGCAATACTGGTGGCCAAAAAAGACGGATCTAAACGTCTCTGCATCAACTACCATAGATTGAACGAAGTCACAACTGCAGATTCATTTCCTCCTCCTCACATTAATGATCTTCTGGACAAGCTTGGAGCAGCCACTTTCATATCGATATTGGACCTCACTAAGGGTTACCATCAGGTATTGGTGGATAAAGACTCAATTCCCAAAACTGCTTCTGTAACACCAGTTGGAAAATGTGAGTACCTATGAAGGCCATTTGGGCTAAAAAATGCCCCGTCCAACTTCCAAAGACTAATGAATACAATCATGGCAAATTTTGCTACATTTGCATCAGTGTATATCGATGATATTGTGGTATACAGTAACACATTTGGAGAGAACATTGACCATTTAGAGCAGGTATTTACCCGACTCAAGAAGACAGGGCTCAGGCTCAAGTCAAGAAAATGTACAATTGCAGGAATGTATTGACACTATCTCGGACATAGAGTGAGGAATGGGGAAGTTCGCCCACTGCATGCTAAGATTGAAAGTGTACTACAGTATCCAAGACCCCCGAAAAAGAAAGAGATAAGGGCATTTCTAGGGCTTACAAATTATTATAGGTGTTTCGTCCCTGCATATGGAAGCATAGCTGTATCCTTAACTGATGCAACGAGGAAGACATTCCCAGATGTACTTGCTGAACGCAGGAGACAGGAGAAGCTTTCAAACAGCTCAAGATAGCACTAACCAATGACTCGGTGCTAGACAGCGCGGATGAAAGCAAGATGTTTACTTCACACAGATACACCAGGGGTAGATATAGGAGCTGTACTTGGTCAAGAAGGGGATGAAGGTATGGATCGCCCTGTGGCCTATTTTCGAGAAGGCTTAAACCTGCAGAAACCTGTTACTCTGCCACCGAACTGCTTAGCTGTGGTTGACAAAATCAAGACATTTTAAAATTTACTTGTCTGGATCCCAATTCAAGGTGGTTACTGATCATAGAAGTTGGTCTAGCCTGGCTCGGATGCGAGATGAATCCGGATGATTTACCTGATGGGCACTTACCTTGCAGCCTTTCATATTCACCATCAAGCATCGTCCAGGGATATGCAATCAGAACGCTGATGGGTTATCTAGGCAGTCGTGGTCAGCAGGACAGGATCGACTTCCACCCAAAAGGGACGAAAAGGGAGGGGTGTCACAGGACGACACTTTAACCACTAAGTCAACCACAAGGCCAGGAAATAACATTATTAATAAACTTGTTATTAAATAATTGTGTGAACTATTAATAGTTTGTGTGTTTTGTTGGAGGTATATCATCGGTCAATGTATGTTACCATGTATGGGCATGTCTTCAACTGGGCCATAGCCTATTTAAATGAGTGGTTTTTACAGTCAGCACCTTTTGACTTGCCATTGTACTGAGACTGTATGTGTGTGTATTTTTCAAGACAAGAGACATTTTCTCAATTGGTCGTCACCTTGGTTCTGGGATAGAACTAGAGAGGGTGGAGCGGTGACACAGCAGAGGTCACCTGGTGGCAGCAATGAAGTGGTCAGGATTAAGCTATTGGGAATAGGGACTGTTTAGTCCTGCCACAACTGGTGACAGCTGTGGGATTCGCTAAGTAAGAAATCAGTTGGAAAGAAGGCCAGCTCAGGACTAGCTATAAGTTAATCAGCGAGCTATTGCAGAATAGCTAGCTAGTCAGCAAAGTGTTGTTCGATTGATCAACCGCACTGGAATAGCAAGTTAATCGGTAAAGTGAGGTTCAATCATTAGAACCTAAACAAACTAAAAGAAAAAGAAACTTGCTTATTGCTAAAAGTTTGCTGTTAATTTTTTTTTTTTTTTTTGGGGGGGGGGGGGGGGGGTTAGTCACTCCTGGAGCTAACAAATTGTATTGTGCTGGGTACTAATGTGACAGAGTGAATATGTCAACAACTACAAGAAGCAAGAATCAGCGGGAGACTTCCAAACGAGGGAAGAGTGATGATGGGAGAGAGGAATCAGATCCACTCTCATCAGAGAATTCAGGGGAGGAGTCCCAGGCAAGTATGGCAAAATTATCAAGTTCTTTAAGATTAGGGACAGAGAATAGATAGAGGAAAATAAATATTTGGAATAGCAAAAGCTGAAAAGAATTGAGGAAGAAAAGAGAGGAGATGCTTGAGAGAGAAAGGAGATGGGAGGATCTGTTCAAAGCAATCAGTGAAAGTGGTACAAGGAGAACAGAAGAATTGATGGATTCAGCTAGTGCAACTTCAGATAGTATTCAAGAGAAGGTGCAACGGTTTCGTATTATGGACAAGGAGGAAGATCCAACAGATTATTTCTCTGCCTTTGAAGCCCACATGATTACTTACCGAGTGGACAGGGAGCAATGGACGAAATACCTGGTGCCCATACTAAGGCCTGAAGCATCACAAGTCTATCTATCTATGTTAGAGGAAGCCAAACTCAACTACAGCCGGACCAAGACTGCTAACCTTGTCCAATACAAAGAAACGAAAGGGACCTACAAACAGAAATTAGATGGTCTAAAAAGGAAGAATGGAGAAAACTGGGGCACAGTGGTACACAGAGACAAGCAACTCTATCTCGAATGGATCGAGGGATGTTCTGCAATAGAAGATATAGTGGCTCTGGGGACACTCCATCTACTGGTCAAAATGATGCCAAAGCAGCTGGCATTACATGTAATGGATAGGGATCCAAAGACATGCCAGGAAGCATCAGAAATTGCTGACTAGTACATGACTACTAGAGGATGGTCATGTGATGAGGTTCAGCAAACTGATAGGCACTTTAGCCAAGGATGGAGGAGGATGGACAAAGGATGGAGGACAAAGGATGGAGGAGGATGGACAAAGGCCATCCACCTGGAGCTCACAACAGGGAGTCAGATGAGTGTTTGGTGGCTACTGGCCTATAACTGGAAATGGGTTAATGGAGATCTTATCACAAACAACCCAAGTTCATGTGATGATAAATCATTATGCAAGGATGCACAAGTTAATGGGTGGGGCATGATAAATACATAGATATATTGGAATGCAGCATGGCAGATCACTGGCAGTCAGAAGGTTGCAAGTAGCTTGATGTCAATCAGGAGACTATTGTGGCTGTCTATCAGTCTATTACTTTTCAATATGTTCCCTTCCTATGCTCTGCAGACCAGTGTGCCAACTCTCTCTTCCTTGGCATGGTTTCCTCACTTGCAAGATTGAGGAGCCTCAGGTCTGATGGTAAATGGAGTTTGTAAGGTTGAAGATGTGTGGGTCGTACTGGTGTGTGTTACTATCAAAGACCCTTTACAATATTATAAAATGATTGCAGCGGCCACAAAAGGTAGCAGATTGAAACCAAAAGAATTCTGTTACCAACTAGGGCCAAGGAGAACATTTATGCCACAAGTTTCATCGAAATTTGTCCAAGCATCTTGAAGGAGTTCCCAGACAAAGACGTACACATCTATAGGTGCACTCTTATTAGGATGAAGTTGATACTTGCTGGTCTTGGAAGAGTACAGACAAGTCAAGTAATATGCTGAACACAATAAAGTACATAAGGTTACAAAGATGTCCTTAAACTCAAAGGAACTCTTGCAGATGGGGCACTTGTGCTAATGAAATCTCACTGAATATAATTACAGCAGCAGGGTTTCTATGACTTCCTCAATCTTGATTAGAAACTCCAATAATGTGATACACACCAAGAAAATCACAAACTCAAGGGAAATTGCCGAGTCATTAGAACAAAGCAAAAGGAAAAGATGCTATTGTTAAGTGTAACTTAAAAAAAGAGAAAGAACTAAACCCTTCACTGAAAATGCTGCCAAAATTGATGGGATTGAACTGGTAGTTGCCATTTTAGTTGCTATTGCTTGCCAGTGCAGTAGACCATCTTGAGAACCAGTGAATCCGGAAGAACTTAGGGAAAAAGAAAGAAAGAATATTCATAGGGCAAAGTGATAGTAACTAATAACAAAAGTGGTTAGTCCTGCCTTGGATAAGGAGCTAAAAGTTGACAAAGACAGAAAGTTCTCAGTGCTCAGCGATGAATCGACACATGTTTTTTCAACAAAGAATGTCTACACTTGTGTGCGCTACTTCAGAAAAAATAACTCTAAAAAAGTGACATCATTTTTTTGAGGACACCAGACAAGCCGATTTTTAAGCTCAAAAAGAAAAAAATAGAGTAAACGAGAATAATCTTCAAGGATTGCTTTGGATTCAACAATAAGTGGTCCAATAAAATGGTGGGAGAATGAAATTCCTGCTGGTCCAGAGTTCATGCAATCTCACAACATTGTGTACTTGTCAAATGTGCATCCTGAAAGTATACAATACTCTATTAAGTGTTGACTTGCTTCTGTATATGGTTCCAAAAGGGTTTCAAAAAGTTCAATTGGAAGAAAGGAATTGCTTCAAGCAACGGATCCAAATGAGGAGAAAAGGAGAACACTAAATCTTATTAAAAAGTTCTCTACAACACACTGGTTTGTCAGAGGAAAGTTATAAGCAACATGTTGCTCAATTGTTATGAATTTAGTGCCCACTCCAGCTGTGTGCCATGAGATGCAGTTGGTGAAGTCAGATGCAAAGCTAAGACGATCTTGGGGACTTTATAGCAGGGGGGAAAAAATTCTCTACCAAATCTTCCTGTCCCCTCTTGCCGCAGAAATAGAAAGTGAATATATTTTTCATACAAATGACGCTGACCTAAAAATGGTCATCAAGGAACTAATACTCCATCACCTATCTGTAAAGAGTCAGTTTTTTAATGTACAGGGGAAGCTAAACCATGGTCAAAAGTCATCAACTTTGGGGCCAAATTTCTGACAAATTGTCATTTAGTGCAGAGATATGCACCTTGTCCAACACAGCAACATGTTGAAGGTGTTAAGCCAAAGTGCTCCCTTTTTAATTAGTTGCTGAAGAATTGGATCAATGTATGCCACCAACAAAAGATTTGTTCCAAGGACTGAGTGGGCAAAATCCAAACAAAGTGCTTCCCAGGTTACAAGACTTTCCTAAAAAAAAAATAAATCACATTTTCCTAGTTAGCATCAGAGTTTGAATGCATCGAAGAGAATGCTGTAAGATTTGTTGAGTTCTTTGGTAGGATGAAGATGTGTTTGGTGGAGAAACTCCAAATGATGCCATTGGTTTTTGGGGCTTGGAGTTTGAAACTATCAAAATGCTCTAGGAGAGCATTGTTTCAAGGAATTGGAAGATGACAGTCTCTCTTGTTGGCCAACTCCATAGGGAAATGCAGCAGTGTAGAGGCTCTTCTCAATAATTACAGCTATAAAATTAAAGCAGCAAAACTCAATTCAACTCAAACTTTTTAAAGCAATTATCTGTGTAAGATTATTTCTGCCAATGAAAAATAATTGCTGCAAAATTGTTGCGGTTACTGTTGATGACATGATTGCATTGTTCAATAATAACCAAATATATCTGAATTAAGTAGACATGCAGCTTTGTTCAATTACCAACAGGTGGAGAAAAGCTGCATGCTCCAAACAGGTCAAAGTAAATGGGGGAAAGAGAAAAAAATTGGGGACAAAAAAAATGGGGGGGGAGGGGGGGGAAGAGAAAAAAAACAACCCAGATCTTGATTCAAACCCAAGATGTCACACTTAGTTGATCTGTGTCTTAACTACTGGGCCATAATTTCTTTGTAGGCGTTTTCGGTATGGAAATTTGAAATTATTCTTTCCTCACCAGGAGTGCCATCTTAGATAAAAAAAATTTTTTGGTCTATGACACTCACCACCTCCAACTACATACACGTCTTGTGATATTTAGCTTATCAGGTGCCATAGTTTAGGAGTTGTCCGACACACAGACAGACAGCTGGAATTGGCTGTAAAGTGGCCACAGTGTACAGACATTTATTTGGGGGGGGGGGAGGGGTCATTATTATGTCTTCAGTAAAGAAGTTGTCCTTTTGAAGCTTAGACACATGCGAAGGCTGGCTTGCTGCTCATGTGAGAACTGTACACACCCTCACATCAGACGGAGTGTCTGCTCATGTTTCTACTGGAAATTAATGAAGTCCAAATGCTGTCAATTGCTCACATATTTAGAAGCAAAACAGTCTATGTACTCAATGATGATATTCATTGATCAAAATCCCCCTTCCTATTTTAGTGTGAACTAATCATTCACATAGAGAACATGTCCACAGAGTTAGGCACAGGGCAAGGACTCACATGGTTAATGAAGTAGATGCCAGGCTCTATGGTCAGGCACATGCCAGCCTGCAGGACTCTGGCAGTACGCAGACACTTCAGCCCTGGCTCATCCACCCTTTGCACTCCCTGCATGGAACACAGGTGCACACACACACATACACAGTCCGTTCATCTCATCAGACACCATTACCACTGAGGAAGAACTCAGATAAAAGTGTGTGTGTGTGTGTGTGTGTGTGTGTGTGTGTGTGTGTGTGTGTGTGTGTGTGTGTGTGCGAGCGCATGTGTGAATACAGACATTCACAACTTGGGATCTAATTTAATTCATTAATAAAAGTCTACACCTTACCGACTCACAGAATGCACAGTAGATTATATGTTGACAAACAATGTGGTAGGGAGATGCTACTATCCAATAGAATTTATCAGCAATTGCTAAGCTACCACAATCATACAGCCCAGGTCGGCTCCTTCTAGAGTGTCAAACTCTTTCTCTCCTCATGTTGGAGTAACCCCCAACATACACGCTCACACTGTGTACACTGTAACATTACAGTTCAACATCAAATATTTTCTCGCTATTTCACGCACGTACGCACGCACGCACACCACTTACACACACAACAGCTCCTCATTCTTTGCACTGAAGAACCAAAACCTCAATTGCACAATATTTTATGTCCACATATTAATGCCATATCAGAGTTTGAAAAAATGAATAACAAAATTGATTATGGTCAGACAAATTCTCCAGCCACTTTGTAGTTGTAATTTCAAACAGTGCACAGCACACACTCACCTCGGGGTAGCCGCCTACATCATGCGCATCGACACCCATAAAGTGCCCTAAGCCGTGAGGGAAGAAGACAGCCCCCAGACAGGCACGCACCATGTCGTCCACACTCCCATGCAGGAGACCGGCTGCACACAGCTCCTCCAGCTGCACTCTGTCTGCCAGTCTGTGCATGTCTACCCAGCACACCCCGGGCTTCACCTGGGCCAGCACTGCCCTGTTGGCCTTCAGCACTGCATTGTAGACCACCTGTAGCATGCATGGTGGAGTACATGCCATGACAGGCAGGTGGGTGTGTCAAAGAGGCACAACATAGACACACACCACACCACAAACACCACTCACTCACACACACACAGTCATTGCGCAGACATTTCAGGGGCAAACAAATTTAATCCAAGGAAAACTATATAGCTCACTCAGGCTTCTCTCCTTTCCTCCATTTAGAAATGTTTAATCATATTCCATCTGATTTAAAACTTCCAGCAACCTATTTGTCTTTCTCAGAATTAAATCACACATACACATTCCCCCCCCCCCCCCCCCCCCTCTCCCCCACAACATCGAATGAAAAGATGATTGGCTGGAGGGCACTAGATACAACCAAACAAGTTAGAAATTACCAAGAGGAATGATTGACGTATTTCAATTTGGTGCAGGAGAAGCTACAAAATAATAAAAAGCATCACTCTACAGTAACACACAGACAATACAACAAAAAATATGGCTATACAATTAAGTTTGTTTGACATTCTATTATTTGACATTCAGCATTGTTGAACAATTTTATGACAAGGAATCTAGCAAAAATTAAGCCACAATATCTAAGGATGCTACACTTCTAATATGTGCTATATATATATATATATATATATATATATATATATATATATATATATATATATATATATAGGAACCTTAAAAAATGTTTCTGTCTGATTACATTTTCAGCCCCACATGTTGAGTGCATTAGTTCTAGCAGTGTGTGGCATGCTCCATGATTAGATATATCTGAGTTAATGAAGTGATAATATAAGTTATGAGGATTGAACATGAAATTGGCCACCATTAATTACACCTCTTTGACCATTTGTTTCTCTGACCTTCTGTTCAGGTGTGAACTTTCTGTTGGCCGGGAAGGAGCAGGTGATGTCGCTGGCGTAGCAGCAATACTCTCCTCCCATGTCAAACAGACTGCAGCAGCCATTCAGACACACATACAGAGTGCACACAGTGTCAATTAACATCTGTTGCGATGACTACATGTACATGGATCACAATACAGGCACAATTACTGGTTCAAATGAAGCTTCAGGCATACAGTGTGGTTTTATACTGCATAAACTAAGAGGCATATCCCTGGCCATGCACCAGCACTCATCCCTGGCCACACCCAATCAATGGTAGAACTTTTGTTGACAGAAGGAATGCTCAAACTTGGAAGAGAGATGTTAGCACCCCCCCCCCCTCCCACCCACCACACAACAGCATTTTTCCTTGCACTTCCTCCTCTCACTCTGAGCTTTTCTTCAAATTCAATGTCTAATTTTTGTCCATCCTTTATTTCGTTAACACCCCAGCAACACACACACACAAAGATTCTCACATACCACATGTCTCCATCATGCAAGGTCCTCTGGTTGGGCTCTCCTGCATGTCCATAGTGCAGAGTGGCAGAGTTATGTCCACTGATGGGAGGAGGAGAGGGGAGGAGAGAAGGGGAAGGGAGGAGATGGGAGGGGAGGGAGGAGGGGACAAGGAGGGAAGGGGATGGGAGGGGAGGGAGGAGGGGACAAGGAGAGGAGAGGGAAGGAGATGGGGATGGGAGGGGAAGGGACGAGGAAAGGGGAGGGGATATAAAAGAAAAAAAGAGAAGACAATATAAAAAAAGAGTTAGGAGTGAAATTAAAGTCTCCAACAAGCATATGAAGCTGGTATTTGGTGCCCTACACCATGTCTGTGCTAAATTAATATGTACACTAGAGCGATAATAAACCCTCTGCTTTGCTTTAATTCTAAATCAGAACATATTCACCATCATTTCCTTCAAGCAAGATTAATGACTTATTGATTGAAGAAAAATGCTTCAATGTTGTAGCAACAGTGCTGCACATTGTCCCAGCACTGACATTATCATATTATATTAGATATACATCATGAAATGTGTAGATGGCATCACTATGAGTGCGTTGTCTCTGACTTGCCTGGCACATACGCAAGTGTAGGATACATGTCTCATGCCTCCATTGGAGTAGCAGTAGTGCTGGAACAAACTCTCCAGCTCCCTCTCCTTCATGCCTGGACGTATGGTCCTCATCACCTCACAGTGGGCAGCGCTGCTCACTTCATTAGCATAGCGCAGCACTGTCAGTTCTCTAGGAGTCTTGATCACTCGGCTGACAGATGTGTGCGTATGTGTGTGAGGAGGGGAAGGGAGAGGAGGGGTGGAGAGGAGAAAGAAGAGGAGGACAGGGGAGGAGAAACATGAGGAAAAGGAAGAGAAAAAAAAAAGAGGAACAAGATGCAGAGGAATAGTAGGAGTGAATTAGAGTGGTTAGATAAGCTACTTGAAAGGTTCGATTGTATTATGTTCTTTGGAATTAGTGACACCTTACCATTCCATGATCTCAGGATGTAGGACAGCATTGTTCAAAATACTCTGGAACCTACACACAGAATACAACATGATTTAATCCTCACTGACTTAGTTAGGATGACTGTTGGAGCAGTCATACAAGAGGCACTCCTGAGACAGTGCATGGTGCATGAGGAGATTGAGTTCACAAAACAACAACATCACCTTGTACTTTAATATGATACCAGTAATAAATTTAATGATTGAAGCTGTGTGTGTGTGTGTGTGTGTGTGTGTGTGTGTGTGTGTGTGTGTGTGTGTGTGTGTGTGTGTGTGTGTGTGTGTGTGTGTGTATTAGAACCAAATTACTTCTACTCTACTTTATAAAACCTTTCAGAAATTGAATGATATTAAAATAATTGCTTTTCCATGAATCTCCATTTATATTATTATATACATACATTGGAGCAGCTATCTCTACTAATATAGGAGAGCGTTTGTATCTGGTGTTTTTTTTTTAATCCCAAGGATAAACCAAACGGTGGGTCTACAACGACAGAGCCTTGGTAAGACAACAGGGGTAACCGAGGACGGGGAGTGTCATGGGAGTGGTTCTGTTCACCTCTGATCAGCCATGCCACAGCTAGAGGCTGCATCAAATCCCAATATATCTGCCGTCAACTAATCTGCAGTAATTAGACACCTTATCTTGCGTTCAATCCCCTAACAATTCAAAACAATCCTAGCTATAGAGTAAAATTAATAGGACATAGTTGCAGTGAGAACAACACCAATCTTGCTGCAGAGAGGAGAGAGAGCCTCAGACACACCACAGCAGAGTCAGGCTGAGGTTCAGATGGACAGGGCAATGCAGGCCACAAGGAGAACTGCACAGACACCAAGTAGCATTTATGCATTCCTCATTTAAACACACATCATAATATTGCCCTTCAGAATAACTTCAAACTCCTGAGTGCACCGAGTTTATAGCAAGCACAGAAGCTGAGATTCCTAAACAGAAGCCAAAACCCCTGAACAGAGGCAGAGACCCCTCAGCAGAGGCAGACACCCCTCAACAGAGGCAGAGACCCCTCAACAGAGGCCGAGACCCCTCAACAGAGGCCGAGACCCCTCAACAGAGGCCGAGACCCCTCAACAGAGGCGACACCCCTCAATAGAGGCAGACACCCCTCAATGGAGGCAGAGACCCCTCAACAGAGACAGAGGCCCCTCAACAGAGGCACAGATCCCTCAACAGAGACAGAGACCCCTCAACAGAGGCAGACACCCCTCAACAGAGGCAGAGACCCCTTAACAGAGGCAGATATCCCTCAACAGAGGCAGGCACACCTCAACAGAGGCAGAGACCCCTCAACAGAGGCAGGCACACCTCTATTATACAAGACTCTTGAGAGCTGTGCAGATAACTCCAATAGAGGAGAGGAACTATACAACAGGCACTCTTGTAAACTATTGGGCACATCCATACCGGTCAACCGACATCTCGACAGCTTGCTAACAACTACCTGGCATTGATTTAAAGTACATCCCCAACATTGTCCATTCCATTCCTGTCCCTATGCGCTCAATGTCAGCAACATGCCCTAAATACTTTGAAAATAAATGGCATGAATGGCACCAGGTATCTGCTGCTCTAATGGCAAGGTCTCTCTTCAAAACATCAGCAACCCTGTCTTACCTAGTAACACCCTATTTGATGGTGCCACTACCCATCCAGGATCAGGAAATGCAGCTTATTCAATGATATTTGGTGGCAACTGGCAAGTGTTCAAGGATGGATACATGCCCACATTGATGGTGCAGGAACAGATCACCACCAGCTCAAAAACTGCAAGAGAAATTTCTTTGTTAATCATCATACTCATGCACAGGCTCAGAATCAGGGAGAAGTGATTTCTGGCCTAAGGCAATCCCTCGATATTGTAATTTGCACAG
Organism: Lycopodina hypogea; assembly: GCA_963969325.1. Taxonomy (NCBI): domain Eukaryota; kingdom Metazoa; phylum Porifera; class Demospongiae; order Poecilosclerida; family Cladorhizidae; genus Lycopodina; species Lycopodina hypogea. Next base: position 11,477,218 of record OZ017780.1, on the reverse strand, counting down.
ATTGGGTTCCTGTCTGGACAATGTCTACCATCACGACATTCTTCTTCTTGAGGAATGTCCGGCCACTGCCTGGGTGAGGAACCTGTTAGGCTGTCCCACCAGTGGATCATTCTCCTGAACACTGGACTGTGAACACAATCGTGTCACATCACATGGAATCATGTGATATAACACGACTATTGTGTCATGGTAGTGGATAAGGCAGCCACTTGAAGGGGAACCCCCAACAGCTATCAACAATTCTAACATAGTGTAAGGAGGGAATTAGAACTCTGTCACATAAATTAGATAATGCACAAATCAGTGTTCGCTAATTGCATAATGAATCTAATCACAATGATTAGTGTCAATAATTGTTTTTCAGATTGTGTGACAGTGTAGCTGTGTGACAGTGTTGTGCACTGCTGTCATTGCACCCAACCATTCCCATTGCTACGGAGATGACTGGCAGATTATTTATAGGAGCCAGTTCTGAAGCCAGTAGGCAAGTAGATTGAACCAGCAGTATCTTGACGTCAATACACTATAAAATATCCACACCACAAACGGAAACATATAAAGGTTTATTCAAATGGTAGACCCACAGTTGCTGCTGCAACTCTTGTGGGTTGCCAAAAGGATGCCATTACAAGCTGCACAGTTAAAGTTTGCACTTTTTTCTTTTCTTTGCCTATGTGCACATTTCCGTCTGCCTGCCTATCATTCCGTAATTTCAATTACAATTACTTTATTGAAGTAAAAAGTAACATTAATTCCACATCATTGAATTAAACGCTCCTAATTAGATAAATTTAATTAGTTTGAGTGTTACATGTACCCTACAAACCACACTATGTAAAATCACTCAGCCACTCTAAAATATTCTAAACAAGATAAGAAAAACTGTGAATCATATGAATCGTGTGTAGCAGCATGAGTATGAATGCACAGATGTAGATTGTGGGATTCCATCCTTGAATAATTTCTAGGAGCATTTTTAAATTAATTAATTTAATTTTTATTAATTATTTATCATTATTTTATATACATTAAAAAATAATAATAAAAAAAAAGGATAGGTGGAATATCACTGAGGAAAGCAACAAACCAGGAGATTTGATCAAGACATTCTATCTCAGAGGGTGAAGAAAAACAGCTGCGTCCATTGAGCTTTCAAAATCCATTAAAGTCCTATTTAACCTATACTTGATCCAATGAGAATGGGGTCAGCCAGAATTACACATAAATTTATACCAGATGTTCATTTGGAACATCTGGTATAAATTTGTACTAGTAACAGGTAGTCATGTGTTCCATATATGTATTGCATATATACATGCTTGTTCAGACTGCATACGGGCAACATTAGCAGAACAGCTGAGAAGGTAAAGGATAGAAGCAAATGATAGACAAGGAATAACACAGTAAGCAAAAAATCTTCCACAGTGTTATATTCTCTACAATGCCAAATTTCCAGCCAAATTATTCAACTTCATTTCATAAGCATCACTATATTTTTTGTAGTAATATCTGAACAGGTAACAATTACAATATATTCACTTCATCAATGTTCAACATCAAAGTGTATTCAGAGAAAGTAACAAACTACATTTTCTAGGTTATATTTAGACCTCTCTCTGCAACCTCACTGATCTTCCATAAGTTAAACGTTTCTTTGTGATCAATCATATACCTATAAGGCATGTAGAAGTATCCTCGATCTCCAAAGTTGTCGCCCCAGCTGTTGAGAATAGTGAAGCAATCTGTGTTGTCATTGTAGCCAACACACAGAAGGGCATGCAGTCCAAGAGAACCACCGGACACATCTTCATAAGAAGGTAAAGGCATCACCCCATCTTCACCAATTTCATAAAAACTCTCATAGAGATGACACACAAACGCAAAAGGGAATCCTTCTTTCAGACAGGCTCTCAACTGGTGTTTCTCCTGCTCCAGCCTCTCATATTTGGTGATTTTGTGCCCATCTGCATCAGCATAGCAAGCAGGTGGAGGCTCATTAGTCAACATATCTTCCTGATAAGGCCACAGATCCTCATGACATACTCCCCAACGATTAAATGCCTTCAATGCATCTCGCAAACACACACCAATATCTTTATCAGTAGTAGAGGTAAGCTTGCGTCCATTGTAAAAGGCAAATAGACGTGAAGCATTAAAGTCATAATGAATATGGTTTAGCTCTCTCGCTACTTTTTGCAGCAGTAATTCAAAGGCAGCACAGATACAATTTGTACCACAGCTGTTCAGTTGATTTTGATGAAATACTTGGCCGATATATTTCCTAAGGTCTACTACTGGATGGTCATCGGTTGAAGGAATGTCATTGTCACCATACTTCCTTATAAGGTCTCTGTGGTCAGGAGGATCACGGACAGCACCAGTTCTATACTTCAGACGTGAACCTTTTGTGCCCTTGGTAGCCATCAATACAAGACGTGCTCTAGAAGTAGCTGGTATCCACACAGAGCTAAGGTTCAATGTTGCAGCATTCTTATGCAGTAGGAATTTATGTGGCGTTGAGCTTTATATATAAAGATCTACTGAAGAAACAAACCTATAACAATAAATGTTGTTTATCCCTCACCCTATACGGCAGCCAGAAGAACCAATAAGTGGCAGGAATAAACTGATTGTGTTGACAAAGAATAGCGTCTAGAGATAGACATCAAGTGTAGTCCCAACAGTGGAAGTATAACCATTAGCTAGTTTATGTTTGGACTATTACAAGCTGCCTCTCACTGAGGGGTAACTCTTGCCAACATCTTTGCAACAATGTAAAGCATATAAAACATTATCTAAACAAAAAGTAGTATTTGTGTTTAGCAAGTGTGCACACAACTAGGTCCATAGGAGCTCCACCCACTATAATTAAGGCACGGATTGTCCAATTAACAACTAGTGCAGCAGTGCTGGCTATATCTATTGACTCAGGTTTAAAATTCCTGATCATCATTTTCACGATTGTATTTCTACATCCGTCTGTCCATCTGGCTGTGTTTATGGTAAAGGATTGACGATAAACACCCCGTTTTTAAAATGGCAAATAGAAAAAGAAAAATAGGTTTCATGACTTACCACTAAGAAGAGAGTAATGGAGGAACTATGAAGACAATTATTTCACTAGAGTAGATCAATTACCACGGAATAATTACCTTAAAATAGCTACAGTCGTATAGTAAATGTGGAATAATTACTGTGGTGGATGCACAAAGTAGCAGTAGCAGTAGTTTGAAAAAATTTCAGGGAGCCTGGGGTGAGTCAGCACCTAGCTTGATATATTCTGCTGAACAATGAAGTTTTCAAAAGTTTAGCATAGAATTCTATACATATATCTCCTATATATATATATATATATATATATATATATAAGGAGATGTCTATATATCTGTCTGTCTATCCTGCCTGCCTGCCTGTCTGTCCGTTTGTACTATCATCTGGCCAAACCTGTGGGTGGATTTCTCTGAAACTTTGCATGATAATAGCTTTTGGTCCAACTTAAAACATGGCTAAAAATTTCGGGAAAGGGTTACCATGGTAACGAGAAAATGCCAAAAATGGCATTTTTGCCAGATAAACCCTTGGAGCTACATATATAAAACTTGGTGTGCTTATACAACTTCATTCTCAGAGTAACATGGGCTGGGTCCCACCTGGCCACACCTCTTCCTGTGTAAGGTTAAAATGCCAAAAATGGTTTATCAGCACAAACACTTGAACTTAGGGAGTTAGACCATGAACCCACGTTTATTTGGAATATTTTTAATCTGGGAAATATTTGAAGTATATGTATATGATCACACCCATTTCAGTGTCCATGTCAGGCTAAAAATTTAAAAAATAAAAAAAAAGTATTTTGGCATTAAAAACTCTGGAGTGGCATACTTAAAACATGTTAATACATGGTATGCATACACAAATTAACTTTGGGAGTAACATAGGCAGGATCCCTCATTACTACACCATTTCCCATTGGTTTGTAAACAGAAAAAGTACCACAAAAAAAAAAGAACTTTTGAATTAAGATTGGACCTAAGGAGTTAGATCCACAAACCCATTTTAATATACATTTTGGTTCGTAAGTATGTATGTATTTTTGTATGTATGTGTCTAAGCATCACGGCCAAACACTGGGACCAAAACGGCTGAATTTGGCATGTGCTCTTAAGAATCCGGGTGAGCATTATTATTAAACACATGTGGGCACGTTAATGGGTGCAGTTATGCCATAGCCACATCCACAGGAAGTTATTTTGGATGAAAAATGTTAATCATAGTTGGTGTGTGGTCTGCAAGTAGCCGGGAAAGAATTATTAACCATATATGGGTGTGAGTTGGCCATAGCCACACCCACTGGAAGTTGTTTTGGCTATTAAAAGCTAATCCAGACTCAAATTTAGAATGAACTTTTAAGCAACTAGATTATTAATCACGTGTTTGTGTGTCAATGGGTGTCATCTGGTCATTGCCAAACCCATTGGACATCACTATGCCAACCAAAAACTCATTTATGGACCAATCAGGCTGAAATTTGGCATATGGAGTCAAGTAGTTGGGTGAGCATTAATAACTGAATGTGGGTGTGCTTTGTATTAGCCAAACCCACACGAAATTGTTTTCGGCTGCCAGAAGCTAATTAAAGGACCAACCAGGCAAAAATTTGAGTGGCTTCTATAATGTTTCATGTTTACATTGGCCGGGCAACACCAGGTATATGCTGCTAGTGTATATATATATATATATATGGATTTCATACAGGATTTTTTCTTGGGGGGGGGGGGGGGGGAAATTGTGCATACATCCGGATGACGCTGTCATCGCAGCTCTACAGTGTGAAACCCAAATAAATATAGTGTCTCCCTCACTCACAGTATCTGACCTCTTTTATGTCCTATAGGATGTGCGAAATTCAGATAAGTGAATACACATATTCCTGCTGCTTTAAATGTGCTGTTTCAGTCATCAATAAGTATAACTTCTCATAGTGACAGATAAGTACCAGCACTAGCTTGTTGCGCCATATTTAGACCTTATGTCAGAGGTTAAAATAAGAATTTACACCAGCTAGCATTGCTTGTTATTGGGGATAGCTAATATATAGCTTACTATTATTCTAATATGTAAAGCATTTCACTTGGATAATCCACCATTAGTACTGTAGAAACAAGCCTGGTTAGGGGGTTATTAAGGTTGGGATAGTAGAGCTTTACTGTAAGACCTACATGAGAACACCTCATAATTTCATTGATAGAGATTGTGTCAAGCAATTATGAGCCTACAACTAAGTATACATATATGCCATGAGGAGGTACTTCTAGAGTACAAGGCATATATTTCTAAAATATGTGGCAGTGCTGTCAGTGTTAGGAAGACATGGATCTCAGGAAGTTTTATCTTCAAGTTAAAGTGCTGTCATTGCCTCAGGAGTGCAGTGAGTCAGACTCTGAGACTCAGCATATCTCTGGTAGCGTAGCCACTAGTTCTTCACCTGAGTCTTCTTGTCCTCAGGCCAAAAGCCATGAGCCAGTGAGAAAAGAATAGCATATGTAGCATACCTTTCCTACAAAAGAGAATGGAAAAAGAAGTATCCATGGGTGTTTTGCTCTGATAGCAGCAAAGGAATGTTCTGTAAAATTTGTCAGAAGTGGGGGCAACCTTCTGCTGGATCAAGGGGAGCGTGGACTACCAGGGGCCTTACAGACTGGAAGCATGCTACTGAGCTACTCAAGTCACACACTTAGTCCAAGTGCCACAAGGATGCAGCAGTTACCACTGATATGGCTCAGTAAGCAGAGAGAGGGGATACTGTTCTTGAGCTACACTGTTCAGCTGCTGCTAAAGAGTTGGCAGAAAAAAAGAAGCAAAATTGTGAAATACTGTTGAAGTTGTTGAGGTCAGTGTACTTCTTGGTCAAGAAAAGAATCCCACACTCTACTATGTACTCAAATGTTATTGAGTTACAGATTGCTAATGGTGACATATTGCTTGAACAGCATATCAAGAAGAACAAGAAAAATCCATCTTACGCTCAATACACATCGAAATTATTTGATGAATGCATATTTTTAGCAAAGGGTCAGACTATGAGTTAGTTGATATGAGAACTTTTGCTGGGGGGGGAATTTCCAGGGCCCCCCTCCCTCTGTATGAAACCCAGTATATATCAATATATTTTTTAATCACCCACTGTAACAAGTTCTCTCTCTGCTTTAGAGTGGTTGCTGAGGATGGGTTTCCTTCCCTTGAAAATGATATGTTTTATGACATCACCCCATCAGTTATTCCTGAGTTTTCCTGAGTTTTCAGCTGCACAAGAAAAGTGCTTATAAATCCTAGCTTATTTTGTATCACACATTAGTGGCCATTGCTATGGCATATGTATGCACACGCATTAGGTTGGACAATTGTTTGATATGGACCAACTACATACATTTGCAGTGGATGTGGTCACAGAACAAGGTGGGGGGAAACACTTCATTAATCAAGTACTGAACTGTATCTTAATTTTTTAAAGCAAGTTGGATTCCTATCTGAATAGCACGTCAATGAACAGAATCTGGCTCATCCTGGTTACTGAAGTGGTCCAAAACTTTGGTTGCTGTATTTGCTGTCAAAAAGTTGTAAGCCCTTTACCATCTCTTTCAATGCAAGTGTCAATATTGCAGACGAAGTGTAAGCTCAGCTGCACACGCAAATAGACTTCATTTTTAATTTTTTAAGTACCAAAACATTATTGTTGCAATATCTGAACAAGTAACGATAATAATATATTGACTTCATCAAAGTTCAACGTGAAAGTGTATTCAAAGTAACAAACTACATTTTCTAGGTTATATTTAGACCTCTCTCTGCAACCTCACTGATCTTCCATAAGTTAAACGTTTCCTTGTGATCTATCATATACCTATAAGGCATGTAAAAATATCCCCAATCTCCTAAGTTGTCACCCCAGCTGTTAAGAATGGTGAAGCACTCTGTGTTGTCATTATAGCCAACACACAGGAGGGCATGCAGTCCAAGACGACCACCAGACAACTCTCCATGAGAAGGTAAAGGCATCACCCCATCTTCACCAATTTCATAAAAACTCTCATAGAGATGACACACAAACGCAAAAAGGAATCCTTCTTTCAGACAGGCTCTCAACTGGTGTTTTTGTGCCCATCTGTATCAGCATAGCAAGCAGGTGGAGGCTCATTAGTCAACATATCTTCCTGATAAGGCCACAGATCCTCATGACATACTCCCCAACAATTAAGTGCCTTCAATGAATCTTGCAGAACACACTAATATCTTCATCAGTAGTAGAGGTAAGCTTGTGTCCATTGTAAAAAGCAAATAGACGTGAAGCATCAAAGTCGTAATGAATATGGTTGAGCTCTCTCACTACTTTTTGCGGCAGTAATTCAAAGGCAGCACAGATACAACTCATACCACAGCTGTTCAGTTGATTTGATGAAATACTTGGCCGATATATTTCCTAAGGTCTACCACTGGATGGTCATCGGTTGAAGAAATGTCATTGTCACCGTACTTCCTTATAAGGTCTCTGTGGTCAGGAGGATCACGGACAGCACCAGTTCTATACTTTAGACGTGAACCTTTTGTGCACTTGGTAGCCATCAATACAAGACGTGCTCTAGAAGGAGCTGGTATCAACACAGAGCTAAGGTTCAATGTTGCAGCATTCTTATGCAGTAGGAATTTATGTGGCGTTGAGCTTTATATAAAGATCTACTGAAGAAACAAACCTATAACAATAAATGTTGTTTATCCCTCACCCTATACGGCAGCCAGAAGAACCAATAAGTGGCAGGAATAAACTGATTGTGTTGACAAAGAATAGCGTCTAGAGATAAACATCAAGTGTAGTCCCAACAGTGAAAGTATAACCATTAGCTAGTTTATGTTTGGACTATTACAAGCTGCCTCTCACTGAGGGGTAACTCTTGCCAACATCTTTGCAACAATGTAAAGCATATAAAACATTATCTAAACAAAAGGTAGTATTTGTGTTTAGCACGTGTGTACACAACTAGGTCCATTACAGCTCCACCCACTATAATTAAGGCACTGGTGGTCCAACTAACAACTAGTGCAGCAGTGCCGGCTATATTTACTGACTCAGGTTTAAAATACCTGATCATCATTTCCATGATTGTATTTCTACGTCCGTCTGTGCATCCAGGTGTGTTTATGGTAATGGGTTGACAACTAACACCCCGTTTTCACAAAGTAGTAGATCCACAAAGTAGTAGTAGGGGTAGCTTTGAACAAATATCAGGGAGCCTGGGGTGAGTCAGCACCTAGCTTGATATATTCTGCTGAACAATGAAGTTTTCGAAAGTTTAGCTTAGAATTCTATATACAAATATTTTTCCAAATCATCCACTGCAAGTGTAACCAGTTCTCTCTCTACTTTAGAGTGATTGCTGAGGTTTCTTCCCCCCCCCCCCCTTGAAAATGCTGTTTTACAACCTTACCCCATCAGTCATTCCTGAGTTTTCGACTGCAAAAGAAAGTTAGCTGTTCGGTTAGAAGTGGTAATAGGATTTGCTGCTGGTGTGAAATTTCTTGACTATTTTTATGCTTTCTAAGATTTGCTTGTCATTTTCAATTTCTATTAGAAGGTGGGGAGAGCACTGGCCAATTGCCCCCCCCCCCCCCCCCTCCTCCCCCTGGATTCACCACAGATAAACAAAGGAGTATTTTGTAATGTTGGCTATCTTTTTCTTTCTTTTTTTCTTAGCCCGCAGCTTACAGCTATCACAGGGTGGCAAACTCCTGTGGGTCGCCTCAGTCAGCACACACTTCCATCACACCCACAAGGGGGGGGGGAGAAGGTGACAATTAACGGGAGCTCCTCCGCCAGCTAACCTGGTGGCTCACCCTCAACTAGTGAGGGGAGCACATTTCTCTGACATGGAATGCTGGGAACACAGTGCCATTTCCCTTGAGACGCTGATGGAAGGCCATCTAGGTGGCACAGGTGCAAATGGAAGGCAGCTGACTGCGGGAAGGGGGAAGCAAAGTATTGTACCCGAAGGCAGCCCTCCACCTGCACCAAAAGGTGCCCGGCTCAATGCATTGGAGGGTTTGTCATGCTGGAGAACCAACACTACCACTGAGGACTGCCAGTGATCCACAGAGTCATGCATTAAGGGGCAAAGATGACTCTTCCTTGAGCTGAGCCACCCACCACATACCCCTTGTTGGCTATCTGGTTAGTAGTGGTGGAAGGAATTACTGGGGCTACAAATTACTTTTTTGCCAGCTTAGAGATTTCTAGGATTTGCTGGTTTGGACCAACCCATAAGTTGAGGTGCAGTCTGGTGGGGCCCAGCTCATGGTAATGCCAGAGTAAAGTTGTGTATGCAAGCCAAGCTTTATTTATGTGTCTGTAGAGCACAGTTTCACTTTTGCAGGAAAATATTATCACCATAATCTGTCACTAAATTGACTTGGTAAATTGTCACCCTTAGAAGTAGTTAAAGAATTTTTTTTGGCAGCAGACACAGCCCAAAATGTTGTTATAAACAGAAAAAATTAGCATGACCCACATACATATATTTTCATGGCAACATAGGTTGTGGATATGATGATGCTTTTAATTTCATCTGTATTTTACAGAGGTACCTCAGGTTGACAGGTTTGATCCCAAAATATAATCTGAAACCTTCTATACACCTAAAAAAATTTACCTTAATAAAATCCTAACATAAGTTTGCATCACACATTAGTGGCCATAGCTATGGCCTATGTATCCACATTCATTTGGTTGGACAAAAATGTTTGATATGGACCAAATACATATATTGCAGTGGATGTGGTCACAGAACAAGGAGAGGGGAAATACTTCATTTGTCAATTACTGAACTGTATATTAATATTTTATAAAAGCAAGTTGGATTCCTATCTGAATAGTGCGTAAATGAACAGAATCTGGCTCAACTTGATTATTGAAGTAGTCCAAAACTTCAATTGCCGTACTGTTGTCAAAAAGTTGTGAAACCTTTCCAATCTCTTTCGATTAAAGTGCAAAAATTGCTGACTAAGCATTTTATGCTTGGCAGCACACACGAATGGATTTCATTTTTATTTTCATGAATACTAAAATATTTTTGTAGCAATATCTGAACAAGTAACGATAAACATATATTCACTTCCTCAATGTTCAACGACTAAGTTTATTCAGATTAAGAAAAAGTAATCTACCTTTTTGAGGTTGTATTTAGACCTCTCTCTGCAACTTCACTGATCTTCCATAAGTCAAAGGATTCTTCATAATCCATCATATATCTATAAGGCATGTAGAAGTATCCTCGATCTCCAAAGTCCTCGCCCCAGCTGTTGAGAATAGTGAAGCACTCTGTGTTGTCATTATAGCCAACACACAGGAGGGCATGCAGTTCAAGAAAACCACCATCCAACTCTTCATAAGAAGGTAAAGGCATCACCCCATCTTCACCAATTTCATAAAAACTCTCATAGAGATGACACACAAACGCAAAAGGGAATCCTTCTTTCAAACAGGCTCTCAACTGGTGTTTCTCCTGCTCCAGCCTCTCATATTTGGTGATTTTGTGCCCATCTGCATCAGCATAGCAAGCAGGTGGAGGCTCATTAGTCAACATGTCTTCCTGATAAGGCCACAGATCCTCACGACAAACTCCCCAACGACTAAGTGCCTTCAATGCATCTCGCAAAGACACACCAATATCTTCATCAGTAGTAGAGGTAAGCTTGCGTCCATTGTAAAAGGCAAATAGACGTGAAGAATCAAAGTCGTAATGAATATGGTTGAGCTCTCTCGCTACATTTTGCAGCAGCAATTCAAAGGCAGCACAGATACAACTCGTACCACAGCTATTCAGTTGATTTTGATGAAATACTTGGCCGACATATTCCCTGAGGTCTACCACTGGATGGTCATCAGTTGAAGGAATGTCATCGTCACCATACTTCCTTATAAGGTCTCTGTGGTCAGGACGATCACGGACAGCACCAGTTCTATGCCTCAGACGTGAATGTTTTGTGCCAGTGGCTGCCATCTACACAAGACGTGCTCTAGAAGGAGCTGGTATCCACACAGAGCTAAGGTTCAATGTTGCAGCATTCTTATGCAGAAGGAATTTATGTTGCGTTGAGCTTTATATATAGGTCTACTGAAGCAACAAACCTATAACAATAAATATTGTTTATCCCTCACTCTATACAGCAAGCAAAAGAACCAATTAGTGGCAGGTACATACTGATTGTGTTGGCAAAGAATAGCATCTAGAGATAGACATCAAGTGTAGTCCCAACAGTGGAAGTATAACCATTAGCTAGTTTATGTTTGGACTATTACAAGCTGCCTCTCACTGAGGGGTAACTCTTGCCAACAGCTCCACCCACTATAATTAAGGCACTGGTGGTCCAACTAACAACTAGTGTAGCTGTGCTGGCTATAATTACTGACTCTGGTTTAAAATACCTGATTATCATTTTCTCATCTGTTTGTCCATCCATCCATGTGTTTTTGGTAAAGGGTTGACAACAAACACCCCATTTATAAAATGGCAAATAGAAAGGGAGAAAAAAATTTCGTGACTTGCCAAGAAGAGTAGTGGAGGAATTATGAAGACAATTATTTTTACTAGTGTAGAATAGTTACCATAAAATAAAATACCACAGAATAATTACCTTAAAATAATTACAGTCAAATAATTACAGTCAAATAATTACAGTGGTGGGTCCACAAAGTACCATAAGGAGTAGCTTTGAACAAATTTCTGGGAGCCTGGTGTGAGCAGCACCTAGCTTGATATATTGTGCTGAACAACGAAGTTTTCGAAAGTCTAGCATAGAATTCTATAAATAAATATTTTTCCGAATCATCCACTGTAAGTGTAACAAGTTCTCTCCATGCTTTAGAGTGATTGCCAAGGATGAGGTTTCTTCCCTTTGAAAATTCTATGTTTTATTACCTCACCCCATCAGTTATTCCTGAGTTTTTAGCTGCACAAGAGAAGTGCTCAATGAATCATTTGTATTACACATTACTGGCCAGAGCTATGGCTTATGCACATGCATTAGGTTGGACAATTGTTTGATATGGACCAACTACATATATTGCAGTGGATGTGGTCACAGAACAAGGTGGGGGGAAACACTTCATTTATCAATTAATGAACAGTATATTAATTTTTTAAAACCAGATGGATTCCTAACTGAATAGTACGTCAATGAACAGAATCCGGCTCATCCTGGTTACTGAATAACTGCAAAACTTTGGTTGCTGTATGTTGTCAAAAAGTTGTGAAATCTTTACCATCTCTTTCAATGCAAGTGCGAACATTGCTGACTAAGTGTTTCATGCTCAGCTGCACACGAGAGTGGACTTCATTTTTATTTTTTTAAGTACCAAAACATTTTTGTAGCAATATCTGAACAGTAACAATAATGACATATTCACTTCATCAATGTTCAATGTGAAAGTGTATTCAGAGAAAGTAACAAACTACATTTTTTAGGTTGTATTTAGACCTCTCTCTGCAACCTCACTGATCTTCCATAAGTCAAAGGATTCTTCATAATCCATCATATATCTATAAGGCATGTAGAAGTATCCCTGATCTCCAAAGTCCTCGCCCCAGCTGTTGAGAATAGTGAAGCACTCTGTGTTGTCATTATAGCCAACACACAGGAGGGCATGCAGTTCAAGAGGACCACCATCCAACTCTTCATAAGAAGGTAAAGGCATCAGCCCATCTTCACCAATTCTGTCAAAGCTTTCATAAAGATGACACACAAATGCAAAAGGGAATCCTTCTTTCAGACAGGCTCTCAACTGGTGCTTCTCCTGCTCTAGGTGCTCGTATTTGGTGATTTTGTGTCTATCCCCATCAACATAGCAAGCAGGTGGAGGCTCATTAGTCAACTTGTCTTCCTGGTAAGGCCACAGATCCTCACGACAAACTCCCCAACGACTAAGTGCCTTCAATGCATCTCGCAAACACACACCAACATCTTCATCAGTAGTAGAGGTAAGCTTGCGTCCATTGTAAAAGGCAAAGAGACGTGAAGCATCAAAGTCGTAATAAATATGGTTTAGCTCTCTCGCTACTTTTTGCAGCAGAAATTCAAAGGCAGCACAGACAGAACTCGCACCACAGCTGCCGAGTCGACCTTGATCAAATACATGGCCAACATATTCCCTAAGGTCTACCACTGGATGGTCATCAGTTGAAGGTATGTCATCATCACCATACTTTCTTATATGATCTCTGTGATCTGGACGATCACGGACAGCACCAGTTCTATACTTCAGACGTGAACCTTTTGTGCCCTTGGTAGCCATCAATGCAAGACGTGCTCTAGAAGGAGCTGGTATCCACACAGAGCTAAGGTTCAATGTGCAGCATTCTTATGCAGAAGGAACTTATGTTGCGTTGAGCTTTATATAAAGGTCTACTGAAGTAACAAACCTATAACAATAAATTTTGTTTATCCCTCACCCCATACAGCAGCAGAAGAACCAATTAGTGGCAGGTATATACTTATTGAGTTGACAAAGAATAGCATCTATCAACAGTGGAAGTATAACCATTAGCTAGTTTATGTTTGGACTATTACAAGCTGCCTCTCACTGAGGGGTAACTCTTGCCAACATCTTTGCAACAATGTAAAGTATACAAAACATCATCTAAACAAAAGGTAGTATTTGTGTTTGGCACGTGTGTATACAACTAGGTCCATTGCAGCTCCACCCATTATAATTAAGGCACTGGTGGTCCAACAAACAACTAGTGCAGCTGTTTTGGCTATATTTATCCTATAATTTATCAAGCCACTGGTTGTCTAATTAACAGAAGCACAAATAGACGTATCCGAAGGTTGAGGTGCAGTCTGGTGGGGTCCAGCTCATGGTAATGCCAGAATAAAGTTGTGTATGCAAGCCAAGTTTTATGTCTCAAGTTCAAAGGTCTAACTTTTGCAGGAAAATATTCTCACCATTATTTTTCACAGGAAAAATGTGTGTGACCCACTTATACATTTTCCCATGATAACGTAGGTTCTGGATATTATGATGCCTTTCTTCCCCTCCATATTTCAAAGAGGTACCTATGGTTTGATCCCCAAATGCTATCTGGAACTTTCTATACACCTAAAAAATTTATCTTAATAAATCCTAGCTTCATTTTGTATCACACATTAATGGCCATTGCTATGGCAATGTATACACATGCATTTGGTTGGACAAGTGTTTGATATGGACCAACTACATACATTTGCAGTGGATGTGGTCACAGAACAAGGTGGGGGGAAACACTTCATTAATCAAGTACTGAACTGTATCTTAATTTTTTAAAGCAAGTTGGATTCCTATCTGAATAGCACGTCAATGAACAGAATCTGGCTCATCCTGGTTACTGAAGTGGTCCAAAACTTTGGTTGCTGTATTTGCTGTCAAAAAGTTGTAAGCCCTTTACCATCTCTTTCAATGCAAGTGCAAATATTGCGACCCTAGGGTGGACTTCATTTTCATCATTTGTTAATTGTTCACTTTTTTTCCTATCTACCATTTGTCTGTCCCCCCCCCCTTTATTCTTCCATTTTTTTTGTGTGGTGAAGTTAGGAAAGTGGTGCTCTATTATCCCTAAAGATTTTTGTTTGTTGGTATTTTAAGGGTTTGGGGGTGATGGATGGGTTGATTTTGAAAGGAGCCAGGTTGATTTTGAAAGGAGCCAGCTTGATAGGACAAGGGGAGCTCATTTTCTCCATAATTTTCTATTTACCCAAGGGATTTTTCTTTTCTTTCTTTTTTGTGGTGAGGAGTTGGGAGGAGCCCCACAAAAAACAATAAGTTAAATTGTGGAATGAATATATACCCCCAGAGGGGGGCTAAGCCCATAACAGGCCATGAGGGCATATTTAGAAAAAAACCAAGGGTACCTTGGCCATAGACCTGATCCCAAATAGAAATTAAGTAATGCATGTTCACTATATATTCTAAATCTCTCAAGATATGTCCTCCCAGCAAACAATCATGTGACTATAGCCCACCAAGGTGGGCCTGCTTGCAGTTGTGCCTTATTGTACTAGTTTGAGTGGTACACCTACTCTACAAACCACAATACGTAAAAAACAGTCAGTCACTCTTAAATACCCTAAATGAGGTCAGCTGAACTGTAAATCACAAGAACCATGTACAACACCTGCATACTTCTTCTCTTTGTCAAGCACTGTTTATGGATTCCAGTGAATTGGAACTGGATGATCATCCAATAGCAAGCAATATAGAGTGCATGTACATACTCTATTTTAATATTGCTAGGTAGCTCCAATTTATTACAGTGATGTTTGGTTGAGTAACAAAAAATTAAATAGAATTCAGTGCAACCACTTGTAGGGGTATTTATAATTAACAAAATGAGGAGATTAACACTGACCCATTGCTAGTATACACTATATTAACAAACACACTACTCTCACCAAAAATTCTCTTCAACTGGCTGCCATATATGTACATAGTTAGCAAACTATTGATAGAGAGACCTGTTTCTGAAGGTATAGGAATTCGTCTCATTAAAGTTAGATGGTGCAAATGAAAAAAAAAAAAAAAAAAAAAAAAAAAAAAATATATATATATATATATATATATATATATATATATATATATATATATATATATATATACATATATCAACCCAAAAAAAAAACAACCCACAGTAGAATATGGAAATGAAGGGAAGGGTTTGGAAGAAAGGAAGGAAAAAGGGGAAACAGTGAGAAGAAAGATAAGAACAGGTCTTTCACTCATTAGTAATTCCTCTTTCGTGAGCTACACTTTGTAGTAGCTAAACTACCAAGGCAAAAATCTTGTTGGTTGGTCATCTTTTGGAAGTTATACCAAGCACCTCCTACTAATCAGCAGTTATTGGGATATTGTGAGAGAGAAATTGCCATCAGAGTATAAGGAAAGGCGTAACATCAGACCAAGTAATGTCAAACATTTCAATACCAAAATACTATAATTTTCGAAATTCGTAGCAAGAAGAGCGATATCCAATCCAAACCAAAAAAAACAACAATAAAAAGTGCATGCACAATTCTCTCTTTCCCAAACCCCCCCCTACTGAGGCTGGCAAGTACAGGTGCACACATTATAGATTTCTTACTGGCCAATATCCTTGAAAACAGCCTCCCGGCACCAAGAATGGCTGTCGCTGTTCTGTCCTCTCTACAACATAAAATAATGTACTACTGAAAAATCTGGAGGGAATATGGAGCACATTATGATTGCATACCAGTGTAAGAAGCATGGATGGAGATTTCCCCTTGACTACCTGGGCTATCTGGGAGATAAACATTAATGCAAGGAAATGTGACAAACTGCTAGGATAACTATATAATGACCATTACCTCATCAACATACAAAACTTCATTCAAGGAGTATTTCCTCCTGAAGTGCTCAGCTGGATAGATTCTGAGGGAGAAAGATGGTAAAGGTTAAAAATGTACATGTGGAAGGGGAAAAGAAGGACTGATAAGCAATAAGGAGAATGAAGGGAGAGAGGAAGGAAGGAGCACAAGAGACATTCCATACATGCAGGGCATTGTGAGGGCTGATGCCCTCAACTAGTTGGTTGACCATAATCAACCATTCTTACAAAATTTATGAACATTTATTGTTAGACAACAGATAAATACATGTAGAGAGAGTAACAGATAGAGACAGTACACAAACACACATTACAATAAATATGATGTCATTGTCAATATTCCAAATTTATATTTGTGGACTGATTCCATTTGAGCGAGCCAGACTTATAAGGTCAGCTCGGCTCCATCTGAGAATTTCAGATCTGCTACTACCTGTTCCTTATTGCTTGTCAGGTATATATCATATATAACACTTGCTCCACCTTATGGGTATGTGGACAGTCTTCCTATATAGACCATTGCCAGTGTGGACTTGCTAAGACAGTGACCAGCCAAGAGGTGAGATACTTATTGGACTTCAGAATGAACATTCAAAATTATCATTCAATCAATTAATTACGTACTGCCCCATCCAAACGGCATATTCTTCAGGTAGACGAGGAATGAAGAGCACACATGCAGCCGTGTCCACCTCCACCAGCCCAAAGCAATCTGCTTCAGTCACTCCAAACAGCCAATGGAAATATGATTCCTACAACCACACAAACATAATAATTGCAGGTGTGGGGAAGTGAGGTGAAGTGGGTGTGTCCACCTGTCTGAAAAGGATGTCAGTGTCTGTGCAGTAGCGCTGAGTCTGTTCTCCGCCTTGAAGTACGATGATGGCACCAGCCCTAACGTCCTCTCTGGCCCTTAGACGCTCACACAATCGCTGACGGTTCTCAGCAAAGAGTAGCATAGGCACACTAAGGGTCTTCTCTCCCATGCAGAAGGATGGGCTGTGTGTACATGTGAGAGCATACATGCGAGTATGGTTGCATGCCTGTGACTGAGTGGGTGTGTCACAAGCATAATGATAATAGTGAGTGTTTTCTTGGAGGTGTCACAAGTGAAGTATTATAACAAACTAAATGGGCTCTATACATGCCTCATAGTGGATTATTGGGAGACAGACACTTGTACACACTGAGATAGGTCAGCACAAACTTTACAGTGAGGCTAAATCATTGTCTTGATATCAGACATACCAATAGTTCCTGTTATGTTTATGAGATGCTAGCATTGTAAAAAACAAAAAAACAAAAGTATATTAAAACTGGAATGGATGAACTTGAACTAAAACTATCTTCCTCCTGTTCAAAGATTTGCTCAATAAGAAAGCTCACCCTCATAATAAATAAGTCATACTAACTCCTCTAGCAGTGGGCAGTGGGCACTGGCCAGAAGTACCAGTCTAAAGGTCATTGAAGCAGGAATTTAAATCAATTTTCGCCAAACTTGCAAACACACAACAAAAATACACCCCTAGGGTACCAGGGTATGCTACAGCTATATTTCAAGAAATAATATTTAAAATAGCCTTAGTATGCCCAAGTAACCTAGGGTTAGTCTCACATAACCAGCCGCTTTATCTACTGCTTCCACTGAAAAGTGTCTGGTGCTATCGCCAACAGAACATGTTAGTACTTTCTCCCCAGATTCTTGGGGATGTTGACCACAGGCCATTATTAAAGTTACCACACTAGATAGTCACTCACAAATTGTTTGCATTTGTTATAATGTGTGTAAATGCACCATAAAAAATATGGTCTGCAAACTTTCGCTATTATTTTCTAGTAAATTATTATCTGTGGCACACAGGTCTAGTATCACTTGGAATGGTGGGGGTGGGGACATCCACAAGTTGGGGACTTAAAATGGATATTTTATCAGTGGTTACAACTTATGGGTTTTACTGAATGAGAGAGATGAATAGATACAAGAAACCATATAATAGTGAATACAGTTTTCACTTCATTTGTTATGCAAGTACCAAAAATTGATGCCTGTGTGCCTGAAAAGTTAAACAATAATTTTACTTGCTCCTAAAACTCTACATTGCAATAAAAATTATAGTAATTATTTGCCATGGATCTTAGTGCTACTGCTCGGTTTCTAGTGATTGTTTTTTATTAAACTATTTTCTAGTAAATTTCTAAGAACAAACTGAAGTGCTGACTGTGCACAAACAAATTGAGCTATTGGCAGTCCACCAGACACTTACTCTAGCAAGTGGATAGGTAATGATCTGGCTACCCTAAACCTCTAATATAATTCTAGCATGCCCTCGGTATCCTAGGAGCCACATGAACACTGGCTACAGGCTGACTAGCTTTTTCAATTCAATACCTCCACTCCACAACTCCACAGGGGTCAGGTCATGATCAAACAACTTCGAACTAGAAAGCTGGCAACAGTCAGGAAGGGCTATGATAACATTTTAAAGGACCACTTACCTCTCCACAGCCATTTTTTTTTCTTGCACTGATTCTGAGAAAACTCGCCTTTACAGCGTAGATCTATACTTGGAGGGTTCTCCACAGTAAGCGCATGCTTTAGGTGGCTTTAGGTGGGGCTAGTTACTTGAGGAAACTCCTCCCATTATTGCTCGGGGAAACTCTCTCCATGAAACTAAAATGCAGCACAACCACTCTAAAGTAAAGGGTCTGGCGTTCTCCTGAGACCAACAAAAATATAATTAGCCAGTAAGCCCTTACTTGGCTTGTGCACACATAGCAGTGGAGCGAGGAAGCAGTGGAGCGAGGAAGCTGTAGCACCTAGGAGAACTCAAAGCTTCAGTATAATTTTTCATGTTAAAGTATACAAAAAAAAAAAGGGAAAAAAGGATGGGAACCCCCAACCATGACCAGGAGTTGAACTGGGATCTTATAGCACTGGGAGGAAGTTTCATAACAAGAGCAACAAGATCAACAAGAAAGTAGCATTAGACTAATCAACAAGTTTGGGGGGGGGGGGGGGGGGGGGGGATTTTTTTGGGGGGGTTTAATGCTATAGTATTAAGTGGTAAACAATAAAATTAGCATAGTTTAACTATCCTGACATTACATTTGCTAGTAACTGCAAGAGTTTTCATTGACACCACACCAACCTAGTCCAAGGGTAGTCTAGGTCCCAGACTCCTTTATTCATACATGGAACATATTGTATCACCAGCATGCAAATAAAGCAATACAAAGCTGGCAACAGTAAGGAAGGGCTATGATCACATTTTAAAGAACCACTTGCCCCTATCACACTAAATTAAAAAAAAAATTTTTGCATGTAACTTCTTTCTTCAGTTTTAGGTCAGAGAGACTGTGTTCCAAAAGAGCAGATAAATAAGACACAGTGGGTATTTATATTCCTATTCAGCTTTAAGGAATGATATTTGGAAATGAATTAAACCCACAAAAACCATTTACTAGTAAATGAAAAAAGGAGATGTAGGGATGGCTAAACACTTCTCTAAAAGTACTGAAACAAGGGATGAGCTTTCGAGCACCCTGTACCTGCAATCCGAAATACATTTCTTCTAAATAAAAGTTATGTCAAGATGCCCATCAGCGCCTGATGCTACATCCCTACATCACTGCCTCCAGAAAAAACAACTTAAACTGAATGCTTTCAGTGGTAAGGGTCCAGCAAAAGGATTATTTAATTAATATCATGCACATTTAGAGGGGGGTGGCTAATACTTGCATATGACTGACCATGCACCCATGCAGCTGGAAAAGTAATGCACTTGCTGGATAGAAAGGAGATGGCATATACCTTACAACCCCCCTTCCACAAGGCTGGCTACAGGCCTGTTAGTGTCCAATGCCTGAATTCAACTCAAGATAGTACAATATTGATGACGGTTCTGGAGGCAGTGATGTAGGGATGTAGCATCAGGCGCTAATGGGCATCATGACATAACTTTTATTCAGAAGAAATGTATTTTGGTAGAGAGCGGAGCAAGTGTTAACTGCAGTTACAGGGTGGAGCTTGTACACCGGAACATGACGGTATATACTAAATAGTGCTTCTGATGTTCCAAACTGCCTCTTTAATTTCCTCTTTGCCCTCATCCACGTATTCTCTATAGTCTGAGTGTGAATCTCTCGATCAATGGGATGAACAAAATTCTGAGAATGGTTGATGAATGAGTGCAAGTATACCCCGTTGCCAATGGTATCTATGTTGGCATAGGCAGCCCACATATCGCTCATTATGTGACTGTCTGGTTCGATGTACCTACATATTTCAGCCTCCAATGTTGTAGCTCTTTGGTCTGCCACCTGTACAAGAAAGCACTTGTTCGAGTATCTTTCAATGCCCCCAAACACCCAATGGCTGGTGCGTAGCTGACCCGGAATGTACTTTCGATGGAAGAATGACTCATCAATTTCTACAATTATTGGTGTGCCACTGCTGTATACATATATCTATATAGCTGTGGGTTCCAACACCCTCTACACAATATGGATGTATTAAAGGCCTTTCCACAATAGAGAAATGATCTGTACCTGTAAATCAAAACCAGAGTGTAAATTACATCTCCATTAGTGATTCGTACTGCCCATAACTACAACCTAGTTACATTTGGGAATGAAGAGGTGGTGTTGCAACCCCTCTCCCCCTCCCTTGGATTTGCCCTTGCTTAAGAGTAATGAAATGCTGGAACATATTAGGTAAGTGAAGCTATTAACATGAATGAATGCTCTTAAAAATTTTTGATGAAGCACCATTAATCCATCATAGTGAAAAAAATATCCCTGCATATGTAATAGAACATACCTAATTGATTTTTTTTTACCACAAGGCCTGCAATTCCACCGCCTGCCATCATTAACACCTTGGCATTTTCCAAACTGCATGGGAGATTGACAGAAAGTGCAGGTGTAGGTGTTGTGCAAGAGCCTCCTGCACACCAGCCACTTGATAGCATTGTCTGGAGTGGAGAGGGCTCTTGCAAGTGTTACCATCCTCCAGTCTTCTCTCCCAATATCAGAGGCACTTAGAATCAAACTGACTGGAACAATTTCACTATTCATATTTAAAGAAGTTAACAACCTTTTTATTAAGACAACTTGATTTCATAGAGTGAACATCTCCTGATAAAATGAATCAGCTAGATAATTTATGTACAAATCATGACCAGAATGTTCTAGAAGGAAAATCAGGTGGACAGGTAGTAAAGTAAGAGTAACATGACAATAATCTAGAGATAATCAACATCTATAGAGATAATGCAAAACAAGTTAAATGTGATTAAAGGCAGCTGATGCCTCCAACAATTCATGATCAGGATGTTCTAGAAGGAAAATCAGGCAGACATATACAAAAATAAGAGTAACATATGACACTAATCATACACACACACACACACGCACACACACACACATACGCACACACACACACATACTCACACATACAGACACATACACACACACACACATAGAGACAGACAGACAAACACCACTCACACTCCACTTGTAGAATAGCCACCACATACACACACATACACACACATACACATACACACATGCACATACACACATACACACATACACACACACATACACACACAGACAGACACCACTCACACAGAGGGACAGACACCACACACACACACACACTCTCTCTCTCTCTCTTTCTCTCTTTCTCCACTTGCAAGAATAGCACCACTCAACTTGCAAGAATAGCACCACTCCACTTGCAGAATAGCACCGCTCCACTTGCAGAATAGCACCGCTCCACTTGCAGAATAGCACCGCTCCACTTGCAGAATAGCACCGCTCCACTTGCAGAATAGCACCGCTCCACTTGCAGAATAGCACTGCTCCACTTGCAGAATAGCATTGCAGAATAGCACTCCAGGACACACACACACACACACACACACACACACACACACACACACACACACACACACACACACACACACACACACACACACACACACACACACACACACACACACACACACACACACACACACACACACACACACACACACACACACACACACACACACACACACACTCCACTTGCAAGAATAGCACCACTGCACTTGCAGAATAGCACCACTCCACTTGCAAAATAGCACCACTCCACTTGCAGAACAGCACCACTCCACTTGCAGAACAGCACTGCAGAATAGCACTCCAGGACATGATTAGGAGTGGGCATATAGTTTTGAGGCATAATTGTTTCACATTGGACGTTTGATTAGGAGTGGGCGTACAGTTTTGAGGCATTATTGTTTATCGTTGAGTTTTTTTATGGTGGCAACCCGGAGTGCTAAACAACAGGATTACCGAAAATCTATCCTAAGCTTTGTATTGGTGGGTGGAACTTGATGTGCCATCCCTGCATAGAGAGTGCTACCAAACTCTCTGATATATATATATATGCATACAGTAGGAAATCAGTTATCCAAACCTGTTAGGACTAGATCAGTTCAGATAACTGAAATGTTCTGATATCTGAGTTGCTCCCATGTTGCTCATGTTAACACAATTATATGATGTATTGGATGTATAAAAAAAATGCTTTCTTATCAAGGAAATGTGTTGTGGAAGGACTGCATCTTCTCTTGGTTCATAATAGTATTGTGGACTGTTGATTTCTCAGGTTGACTGGGTAGCTACACTAGCTAAAGTTCTTCCATACCTCATCAAACTATAGTCTTGTGCTCCTAAAACTCCTTGGAGAAAAACAGCTGCAATTGGCCTAGGATGGTTAATTGGTTATGTTTCCTCCAATTTAATAATTGTGCACTATTTTTGTTGGGTTTTTTGTTCCTACCTGCTTACATTGTTGTGGGTGTACATCAGGTGTTACTTTAACTGACTTCCTACCATGTGTATATATATACATGTATATATGGTTCATATGTGTGTGTGAGTGTGTGTGTGTGTGTGTGTGAGAGTGTGTGTGTGTGTGTCCCATCTAGCCACATCTCTTCCTCTTAGTGGGTAAGGCTAAAAATATCAAAATGATGCTTAAAAAAAACAACTTTAACCTAATCACATGTCACTTTTCTTTGAAAAGACTACAATATATCTTCAAAGCAGACACTTTGGTGAGAACCTTTCTTAAGAATGGAATTGAAGGTGTGTCAGATATACTCAATAAAAAAATGATGTGAAGGACTTCACCTACATCAATAGTGTTTGGGATCTACTCTTTTAGAAGTAAAGTAGAGTATAGAGGTCAAATACAATGCGCTCCAATTAGAGGAGAGCTTTTCTAGTCATGTGTACACTAAATACTTTATGTTAATATCCTTGCAAAGTAGGTATTTGGCTACAAATGTCCAAATCTAAAATATAGTGCAAATGCCAAACATTCAAATTTATGTGCAGTTCTTGTCATGTGTCAGTGCTAAATTGACGCTATATTTCTATATTTGAATTTAACTCAGCCAATTTACAACTTGGTATGTTTGTCTCCTTACAGATCAGTGGTGTTTGATCACTAATGGTCACAAGGCATATTAGGAGCTATGGACCCTTTAATGCCATCACTATATTACAATAATATATCTTAGCAGGAATATTTTACAACTGGCAGAAAAGTAAGAGCTAAAAATCAGACTCTAAATATGTTGTTTGACATCATTCTAAAATTTTAAGGCACATATTTAGTAACATGTTTACTAGGCATATGGTACCACAAAGAAAAGCACAATATGTGATTGCTCAAATACTGAATAGTTCATTGTGGGATAATGTTGGTTTAATAGTGTATTTGATTATTCTATTTTTAAAAGTGAAATACATAATTTAAATTATTTCCTTTTAGGAAATAGATTCCTCATCTTCTAAGTCATTACCATGTTTGTCTATTAGTGAGGCTGATGTTTGAGATATCACAGTGGTAATTAGATCTATAGATATAGAGCTAAGATTTTTATTGAGGTCTAATGAGGTTCACTAGAAAGATTTCTATCTTTTTGGTAGTTATCTTGCCAGTACCATAAAGATTCAATTATATATCAAAGAGTTTAACAATAGATAGTTTTCTTTACATTAATGTGATAACATTAATTAAAAAATGGAATTGAAGGTGTGTACGTTTTAGTCAATGAAAAGGTATCCAAAGGACCTTGAATATTGTATACATTTACCCTTTTACAGGTAAGCTAGAGTGTAGAGGTCAAACACACTTCACTTCAATTAGAAAGCATTTTTAAGTAGTGTACACTGAATATTTTACCTTAATATCCTTGCAAAGGAGGTATTTGGCAACAGATGTCTAAATCAAAAGTGTAGGACTAACAGTCAAAATATTTCAATTAAAGAACAGGTGTGATCACCCAAAATCGATGCTTTATAATCTACATTTGAATTCAATTCTGTAAATTTAAAATATTGTGTAATGGTGCTCCTTCCAAACAAATGGTGCTTGGTCACTAATTGTCACAAAGCATATTGGAATCTGTGATCCCCTTCAATGGTATTACATTAGAATAATATCTTTTGGCACAGATTATTTTACAGCTGGTAGAAAATTAGCTGCTAGAGATCAGACTATGGATGTGGTGCTAGACATCATTCTGGATTTTAGGTCATATCAATTATTTCATGTGTACTGGATATAAAGCATCACAAAGAAAAGCTTAATTGGTTACTGAATGGGGAAAAATTTTTTTTTTATTATCCTATCTTGTTGTCCTTGATGCATAACTTGATATAAAAAGATTTGGAAAATTTGGTCCAACATTCATCAAGAAAACTGAGCTAAATATTTTTAACTTCCTGTGGGGGTGTAACTCTTCATGATGTTGCAAGGGGGACAACTGGAGTGGAGTCAGGAGGCCTAATACCGCTGGTAAGTCCAGGAGTGGTAGCAGTGCATTGATACCTAGTGAGATAGCAACTGCAGTAAAGCTGCTGGAGTAGCTAATCTAAGATCCAGCTCTTCTGAAGAAATAAGTGAAGAGTTCCCCATGGAGAGTGCGATCATTTCTAATAAGTTCAGAGCCTTGTGACAATAATTTTTTGTTAGCTTCATCCAGCTATGATTCGGGTAGCTAGCTAAGTATGGAATTTTTCTTTTTTACACTTGGTTATAACATTTATAAATGGTAATTAACCTGGGCTATTAGCTACAAATGTTATAACCAAATGTAAAATGAACAATTACACAGTTTATTATATAGTTAGGTAGCTATTAAATATCTAGCTCCACACCAAAAAAAGGCACACTAGCTAGCAAGCAAGTATCACCATAACAAATCAAAAGTTCTTTGATATTCAACTTTTTGTAACTATATAGCTAGCTATTAAATAACTAGCTTCACACCAAAAGTAGCCAATGCTAAAAATATATATAGCAAATAGCTATATTTTTTCTTGACAAATTAGAAAATCTTTGGTCGCCATTTTCCATACCTGAATCAGGGCTAGATGAAACTAAAGAGCAGTATCAATAGGATCTGAAGATATGAATGATTATTGCACTCTCCCAAGGGACAGATCTCTTCCCTTATTCCTTCAGATTTCCAACTCCACAACTCTTTCTCAGTAGCTATTTCGCTAGATGTCAATATGCTGCTACTAATCCTGGACTTACCAGAGGAATTGAGCCTCCTGACTCCAGGAATTGTTGAAGTTTGCCGAAATATCGTATCACCTACATTTAATTCTGGCTGCAATTGTCCCCCTTGTGATGTCAACAGGAACTAAAATTTTGAAGCTAAGTTTTCTTCATGATTGTTGGATTAAAAATTTGCAAAATTTTTTATACCAGGTTATACATCAAGGAAAAAAGCTAAGGCAATAAAAAAAATTTTTTCTTTCCAGTTCAGTTACCCTTTAATATGTGATAGCGCAAATACTTATTGTTCATCTTGTGGTGATGCTGGTTTAATTGTGTGCTTAATTTTTGGTTTTGTAAGTGCAATATATAATTAAAATTATTTCCTTTAGGTAGTAGATTCCTCATCTTTTTAGATAATTCCTTCTTTGTCTATTAATGGAGCTGATGTTGGAGGTATTAGGTATTACAGAAATGATTATGTGTAGAGAGGGAGAGAGAGAGAGCTATGCCTATATTGAGGTATAATGAGGCTCACAAATTAGGTTAAATAGTTTGTTAAATCAGGTAGTTATTTAGTTCATGTTTAGTGAATCCTTTTTGGTAACTATTTTTACTTTAATTTCTTTCACATCGCTATGGAATATTTTTATTTCTTTGGTAGTCATCTTCTGAGTACAATAACACTGTTCAAGAAATAAAAATTGTTCGAATGTTCTAGAATGTGAAATAGAAACAATTTTTCTGTATTGTGTTTACTTTCAGTATTCATTAATGTTGTATTGTGTTTATGATGAGGGTAACTAATGTTCATCAGAATCTTCTTGGGAGTTGTAACAATAAAGCAGCTATTATATATATATATATATATGTATATTATGTTGGTTATATTTGTCAATTTCTTATATCATTCTGTTTTTTGGATTCATACAGTTAATGCATATTAAAGTTATTTAAGTCTCTACCTAACTTAACTAAGTAGACTAACTGCATAAAGATTTAAAAAAAGACATTCTTTTCAACAGGTTATTGGTCCAAAAATAGATGGACTACTAAAGACTGAATTCACTGTGTCTTGAAGAAATTTAGGGAAGACAATGGCTACTGAGTCTAGGTCAGTAACTGTGTATCCCTTCAATGGAATAAATCATCCATTAAATGCAATATGTCATTGAATAAGGAAGGACTGTGGAGTATTGTACATAATTCTGAGCATGCATCTGGAGCAGAAGATGGAGACAAGTATATCAAATTTATTGCTAGAAGAGATTGTTCTCTTGCAACTATTGTACTCTCCATTGACCAAGCCTTACTGTACTTTATTGGAAATTCAGAAGATCCAATGGAAGTTTGGAGGAAAATAGCTGATCAGTTTCAAAAGAAGAGATATGCAAACAAACTGGAGCTCTGAAGTAAGCTTTACTTCATGAATTTGACAGATGATGACTCTGTACACTCTCACATAAAGGCAATAGCAGAAGTTTTTAACAGTTTGTCCATAGTTGGTGATCCCAAATCTGACGAGGATCGAATCATGTATTTGCTTGCATGTCTTCCTGAATCATACAGCATGTTTGTAACTGCTCTAGAGATACACACAGAAGTACCCCAGATTGAGCTTGTGACTGCGAGGTTGCTGCATGAAGGAAACAATGTGAAAAGAAGGGAAGAAGCTATTACATGCAATGAGAAAGTAATGGCGGCAGGCCATAGATACAGGGAGAGAGGTCAAAAATGGTATAATTGCGGGAAATTTGGTCACACCAAAAGAAATTGCAGGAGTAATTTTGATCCAGTAAGTAGTGAAACTGACCAAGGTTCCAAGCAAAAAACTCTGCACTAAGGACTAAAAAGAGAGTAAGAAGTTCTGACAGTGAGAGCGAGTGACTGACTGTGCAACTGACCATGCAGCATGCAATGTCAAGTCACTCTTATAAGATGGATGCCTGTATTGTAGACACTTATGTGACATCCCATGTTTGTATCAATTGATCAGGATTTGTAGAGTATGAGAGTCTGAAGGTATCTCTGAAAAATTACACTAGGAAATGGTTACGAAGTGGATGCAGTTTGATGTGGAACTGTGGTATTTACGGTGAGTCAACTCATTAGAAAAGTAGAAAATGCAATTTGCCTGATGTACTGCATGTACCACTATTGTCATATAACCTGTTTTGTTCATCAATGGCTACAGAGCATGAGAAAATTATGTGTTTTGAGAAAGAAAACTGTCAAATCCTTGATAAAGGTAAGCTTGTTGCTGTTGCTGTTAAGTGGGGTTACTTCAATATCTCAAATGTTGAATTAATGGTGTATACGCATATGGTATGTATGCAGAGAACAGAGGTAGAGAGTCCAAAGAAGATAAATGACATCAAAAACTTGGACATTTGAATGAAAGAAATATGCAGAAACTGGCCAATGAAAATCTTGTAAATTGTTTTTACTATGAGTCATCACAAAGAATCAGTTTCTGCCAAGCATGTATCAAAGGAAAGCTCCACAATAAAAAACTTTCCCACTATTGGTAGGACACCGGCTAAGAAACCACTTGAATTTGTCCATAGTGATGTTTGCAGGAAAATATCAACACCATCATTAGGAGAAGGTATCTATTTTCTCACCTTCATCGATGATAATACTTATTATGTGTGGGTCTGCATTTTGAAAACCAAGGATCAAGTTTTTTAGAAGTTTGTTGAATGGAAGGCTCTGGTAGAAAATGCAAGTGGTCAAAGCTTAAGAGTTTAAGCACAAAAGATGGAGGAGACTATACTGCCATAACATTTACTGCCTATGTCATGAAAGGTTGAGTATGTTACGAGTACACAGCACAAATCAGATCTTTCAGATTTTATTGCCTGAACATTTGTTTTGACAACAGTCGGACCTTCACATGCTGATAAAGTTCCTTTCTGAAGTGCTATAGAGAAATTGCTAACCATTGAAAGGTACTTACGTCAAGTTTAATTCTGAAGAAGAAATCAAACTAGCAACTCCTGTAATTTGTGCCTTCATTTCAGTATTCTTATAGTTTTCTTGGCTTTATCCCATGTCCACTGTCATGGTGAATAATTTCATGAAGTGGAATTCAAGACCTCTGTTTGAACTGTCCATGGATAGATGATTACATATGTAAGAAATTGAGCCACACCCCTACTAAATAAAATATATATATTAAAAATATTAAAAAAAACAGTCCCATGAGCATGGTTTTATTCCAACCTTCACCAAAATTCACATAAAACCATTTTTGGGTGCCCACATCAGTCCCTATAAATTTTAGCCCTGTAAACCCAATTTTCTGGGAGGAGATAGCAAACTAATAAGCAAACAAGCAAATAATGAATTATTGAAAGATGTGCTCCTCTAGGCAAAAGAAAGAAATGTACTGGGAACCTCAATGCTTATACAACTCTTTCCCCTTCTTTTTTTAGTGGTTACCCATGAACTTTCAAAAATTCATTAAGCAGGAAAAATGCTAACCTTGAGGTTAACATCCATTAAAGAAAAATATTCCCATGCTTATAACTATGGGAATCCATTCCCAAGATTATTACTAACTGACTAACTCAGTGGTAGGATGATCAACAGAAACATCAAATTTAAATATACTTCTTTTTTTTTTAATGTACAACTTAAACTTGAAACTGAACCTGCTGACATATATAAAATTTAATAACTAAAAAAGAATTTTACAAATGCAGGCATATTTTCTGCTAAACTTTATATTGATTTACAAGGGTGTGGTCAATGTGCTCTGCCCTGGCATATTAAAATTTCAAAGTTGAAGATTAATGGGTGTAAATATATTATTCGGATGCATCCATATTTTGAATCAATTCAATGTCAGTTCCCCCCACTTTTGAAAGTTCTACAGCCCTGTATATTAAGTTTATAAAGAGATTGATAGTTTATTTTAAGTGCACATCATATACTTGAACTTTCAAAAGGCTTTTGAAGAGTACTTCAACAGAATTTCTGAAAAAATTGTGGATCTATGGTATAACTGGGGACTTGTGGTTATTCTTTATGGACTACCTCATGTTCAGATTTCTCTGTGTATATATAAATCATCAATGCTCTATGTTTTTACCTCTTTTATCTGGACTGCCACAGGGAAGTAGACCTATGATCTATTTATTTATGCAGATGATCTTCCTCATTCTATTAAGTATTCTCATACCCTAATATTTGCTGATGATATCAAGTGCATTTTACCAATTGCATCTTTCCAGGACAGTATTAATTTCCAAAATTATATCTATGAAATTTCACATGAGTGTAGTCATTTGAAATTCTATTTTTTTTTAAATTTATAGACCTAATTTTCTCACTCAGTATAATTCCAGTATCTACATCTGAAAATTGAAAAAGATGCAGATACTGGAGTTGCATTGAGTGAGAATGTAAAGTGAACAAATTTCTTGAAAAAGAATTTCCATTGAGTACACCATGTAATATTTCATAGATATAATTTTGGAGACCATGGCATTATTATTTTCTTCTAACCTGAGTTTAGAAAGTAAATTATAAATAGTTCGTATCTAATAGCTAGCTAGTTAGAGGAGGTAGATATTGCATTACAGGGCATAATTTACATGTTTATCTTAATTTGAATTGATTTCTGCTAATTTACAATCTGGTATAATAGCTTTCCTTCCTGTCAGGTGGTACTTGATTCTAATGGTCACCAAGCACAGTGGGAGCTATGGTCCCCTTTAATGCATCACAAGATTTGAATAATGTTTTACGGCACCAATGTTTCACAACTTGCAGAAAATTAAGAACTAAGATCAAACTACTAATGTAGTGTTTGATATCGTTCTGAATTTTAAAGCACATCAGTTGTTTGATGTGTACTGGATATACAGTATCACAAAGAAAAGCACATAAGTAATTGCTCAAATGCTTAATTGTTCATTATCCTGATGATACTGGTTTAGCAGTGTGTTTGATTTTGTTTTGTTTTTATTTAAATACATTATAGTAATTATTTCCTTGTTTATCTATTATGGAGGTTGATATTTCAGTTAATACTGAGATAATAAGATGTATAGGTATACACCTAAGATTTAATTGAGGACTAATGAGGTTCACTACTTAGGTTAGATAATTTGTTGAATCAAGTAGTTACTTAATTTATGTTTTGTGAATTCCTTTTAGGTTGCTACTTTTATTTCTTTTTTTTTTTTCCACATCGCTGTGGACGATTTCTATTTTTGTTGTTGTCATCTTGCTAGTACTACAAAATTTGGATTATATATCTAAGAGTTCAAATATAGATTATTTTACTTTAATTTTATATGTGAAAACCTTTCATAAAAATGGAATTGAAAGTGTGACAGTTTTCCTCAATGAAAAGTATGGAAAGGACCTCCAGCTACCTCAATAATGATACAGGTCTACCCTTTTAGAGGTAAACTAGAGTGTAGAGGTCAAACACACCCACTCCAATGAGAGTATTTCTATTTACATCTACACTGAATATTTGACGATAATATCTGGTACAATGGTGCTCCATCTAGACAAGTGGTGCTTGATCACTAATAGCCATTAGGCATATTGGGAGCTATGGTCCCCTTTAATGCCACCATAAGATTAGAATAATATGTTTTGACACCTATAATTTGCAAGTGGCAAAAATTAAGAGCTAAAGATCAGAATATAAATGTGATGTTTGACATCATTCTGAATTTTAAGGCACATCAATTGTTTCGTGTGTACCACAAAGAAAAATGCAATATGTGAATGCTTAAATACTTTAATTGTTCATTGTGGGATGATTCTTGTTTAATAGCGTATTTGATATTGGGTTGTTGTTGTTTTTTTAAGTGAAGTAGATAAATGAAATTATTTTCAAATAGGAAGCAGATTCCTCATATTCTTAGTCAATTTCTTGTTTATGTATTTGTGAGGTTAATGTTTGAGTTATTACAGTGATAATAAGATATAGATACACAGCTTCAATTTTATTGAGGTCCAATGATACTGAATAGTTACGTTAGATAGTTGGTTAACTCAGGTAGTTATCTTGTTTATAATTAGTGAATCACCTTTAAGGTAGTAATGTTTATTTTGTTTTCTTCTACATAGGTTTGGAAGATTTCTGATTCTTTGGTTGACTTCTTGCAGTACCACAAATCCTCAATATATATCTAAGAGTTAAACAATAGATTCATTTTCTTTACTTTTAGATATGGGATCCTTACTTCTAAATGGAATTGAAGGTGTATTAGGTTGATTCAATCAAAGAGCTATGGAAAAAAAACCTTCAGTTATATTAATAGTGGTACAGATCAACACTTTTAGAGGTAAACTAGAGTGTAGTGGTCTTACAGACTCCACTCCAACAAGAAAGCATTTTAGTCACATGTACTCCAAATATTTGAAGTTAATATCCTACCCAGAGAATGTATTTGGCTACAAATATTCCAATCTTGAGCGTAGTGCCACTACCTAAATAGTCCAATTAAAGAGCAGGTCTAGTCCCAGAGCAGGTCTAGTCCCTGGTCAGTGCAAAATTGATGCTCAGATATCCACATTTGAATTTAACCCAGCTAATTTGAAATCTTATATAATCTGTTTCCTTCCAAACAAGAGGTGCTTGATCACTTATGATTCCCAGGCATATTGGGATCTGTGGTCCCCTTTAATGCCATCACAAGATTAACTTTTGGCACCAATATTAAATCAGGCAGAAAATTAAGAACTAAAGATCAGAATATGAATGTGATGTTTGACATCATTTTGAATTTTAAGGCACATCAAGTGTTTTATGTGAACTAAATATACAGAATCACAGAGAAAAGCACTATAAGTGATATCTTAAATACTTAATCGTTCATTGTCGAATGATGCAGGTATAGTAGTGTGTTGGATGTTTAATTTTTTTAAGGAAATACAAAACTTAAAATAATTTCCTTTGGGGAAGTTGATTCCTTATCTTTTGAGTCAAATTCTGGTTATCTGTTAGTGAGGCTGATGTTTGAGTTATTATAGACGTCATTAGATGAAAACATTTACAATTAAGATTTTTTAGAGGACTAATGTGGCTCATGTATTAGGTTAGATAGTTAGTTAACTCAGGTAGTCATTTACTTCATGAATAGTGAATTCCCATTTAGAAATCTACTTTTACTCCATTTTTTTCCTCATTGTTGTAAAAGGTTTTTATCTCATTGGTGTTCACCATGTCATACAATAATTTACAATTATATTGGTAAGTGTTAGACATCAGATAATTTTCCTTTACTTTAGATGTGAGAACCTTTCTTTAAAATGAAATAAAGGTGTGTCAGATTGACTAAATGAAAAATATGGAAAGAACCTTCAGCTACACCAATAGTGGTACATATATACCCTTTAAGAAGCAAAGTAGAGTGTGGAGGTGAAATATAATCCACTTCAAAAATATTGCATTTATGTTATCCAATACATTGAACATTCCTTGCAAAGAATGTAATTTGCAACAAATGTCCAAATGTAAACTGTAGTGCTGACACCAAAACACTCCAATTAAAGAGCAGATCTGGTCACTCCTCAGCCCAAAATAGACGCCGTAAATCTACATTTGAATTTAATTCAGCTAATTTTCAATGTAGTACATTCTTGCTTTTTTGAGACAAGTGGTGCTTGATCAGGAATGGTCATAAAGTATACTGGGAACTATTATCTCCTTTAATGCCACCACAAGATTAGAATTTTTTCTGGCATCATTATTTCACAATTGGCAGAAAAGTAAGAGGAGAAGATTAAACAATGAATGTGTAGTTTAACATTATTTTGAACTTTGAGGTACATCAATTGCTTCATGCTTAATAGATATACAGAATTGGGAAGAATAGCACAATTTGTGATTGCTCAAATGAGGAACACTTGAAAGTTTAGATAGTTCGTTAACTTGGGAAGTTATTTAGCTAATGTTAAATGAATGCCCTTTTAGGTTTTACTTTTACTTCATTTTCTTCTCCATTACTGTGGAAGATTTCTATTTCATTGGTAGCAACCTTGCCGATACCAATAATCTATAATAATATTTGTAAGAGTTCAACAATATAATGTTTTTCTTTCTTTTAGATGTGAAAACCCTTCTTAAAAATGGAAGAATTGAAGGTGTGTCAGACTTACTCAATGAAATGATGTGGAAGAGACAACTAGCTACCTCAATAATAATATGGATCAACCTTTTAGTGGTGAACTAGAGTGTAGAGGTCAAACACACTTCACTCCTATTAGAAAGGATAATCACATATTTGAAATTGTTGCTCAGAACATATTTGACTACTAATGTTCCAATCTGAAGTGTTGCACCTAATCATAAGCACTCCAATTCAAGAGCAGGTCTGGTCAGGTGTCAGTGCAAAATTAACACTGTATATCAATATTTGAATATAATTCAGCTAATTTAAAATCTGGTGCAATGGTGAATGGTTTCAAGGCTTATTGGGAGCTCTTATCTCCATTAATGCCATCACTAGATGTTCTTACTGAGGAGTGTGCAAAGCCTATCTATTGTTTCACTTGAGGGGGAAATGGCCCCATTATGGTGGACGTTCAGATTGAGGACAAACCTTTTCAGGTGTAAGTGGACACTGGAGCTGCATTTTCCATCATCCCAGGAATAATTGAACAAAAGTATTTTCCAGAGTTACCTCTGCAGAAATCTTGGTCGTTACTCCAGTCCTATATAGGAGAGAACTTGAAGGTGCTGGGGGAGATAACAGTACAAGTCCAATATGGGGAAGAGTCAAAATCCTTTATGCCGAGAGTTATTGAAGGAAGAGGGCCAATGCTTTTAGGTCAGAATTGGCTGAAACAACTACAGCTGGATTGGAAAACAATTGGCAATATAGTTGTTAAACATTATCTGTTTTTTAGTGTTGATCAGCTTTGTGTTAACTATAGTGAAGCATTTAAGGACAAACTCGGCTCTATACACCCTTTGAAGGGACATCCAAGATGGATACAGAGGCAAGACTGAAATTCTTCAAGGCTTACAGCATTCGGGAAGCTGTGGGTGAGGAGCTGGGTCATATGGAAGCTCATGAAACCCTGGAAAAAGTTGTGCATATTAAGTGGGCTATACCCATAGAGGTTGTGCTTAAATCAGATGGGGAGATAGAGTATGTGAGGATTTTAAGGTGTCCCTTAACCCTATTTCATCTGTTGACCAGTACCCACTTCCCAAACCACAAGATACTTTCACAACTTTGGCTGGGGGGAAAATATTCACAACCCTAGATTTGTTCCAAGCCTACTTTCAATTCAGGCTGGATGAAGGATCACAAAAGCTGATGGTAATTAACACTCACCAAGGGTTGTACAAATTTAAGAGGTAACCTTTTGGAGTAGCCAGTGCACCAGCCATGTTCTAGACAATAATGGAAACCATATTACAGGGAATTCAACGGGTATTGTGTTACCTTGATGATGTTTTAATTGCTGGTGCTATGGCATAAGGAACACTTCCATAATTTGGAGCAAGTTTTGCAGAGACTTCAGACTCATGCACTACATTTGAAAAGGTTAAAGTGCAAATTTTTACAAAGACGGGTGGACTATGGGGGCTGGTGGTGAATGCTGAGGGAGTGCATGCTTCTAATGAAAATATTAAAGCAGTGATTGAAGCTCCCCATCCACATAATGTTAAAGAGCTTCATTCATTCTTGGGCATGATGAACTATTATCATAAATTCTTTCCAAATTTTTCTATAATTTTAAAAGCATTATCCAACCTACTGCAGTTAAAACCCGATGGCATTGGAATGCACTCTGTACTAAAGCTTTTAAAGCTGCTAAAGAGTTTCTCACAGTCGCACCAGTTCTTTTACATTATGACCCCACCATACCAATAAAAATGGCAACAGATTCTTCATTACATGGAATTAGTGTAGTTATTTCTCATGTTCACAAAAAATGAGGAGGAAAAACCTATTGTCTATGCTTCACGGACATTGTCGGCAACAGAGTGCAACTATGCACAGATTGAAAAAGGGGCCTTGAGCTTGGAGTTCAGAAATTCCATCAGTATTTGCATGAGAGAAAATTCACTCTGGTTATCGATCATAAACCTCTAAGTACCATTCTGGGACCCAAGAATGGTATTTCTGCACTGGTAGCAGCATGATTAAAATGCTAAGCTATCCAATTGTCTGCATACAACTATGATGTGGAATTCCATGCAACAGACAAAGATGGGAATGCAGATTGTCTGTCTTGATTACCATTACAGGGAAATTTTTAAGAAGAAGGTGTGGATGTTAAAGTATTTCAGATTTACAAGTTATACTCTCTTCCTGTCACATCTGAGTATATCAAGAAGGCTGTTCAATGCAATACCGTTCTTTGCAAAGGTTTTGCAATAGTCTCAACAAGGATGGCCTGTTACACCTCCACTGGAACTTAAGCCATACTACTCCAGAAGAAAAGAAATTTTTATTGAAAATTAGTGTCTACTGTGGGGAATTAGAGTAGTAATTCTGGTATTTCTCTGGAAATAACTTCTTGCTAACTTACATCATAATCATTTGGGTGTGTCGAAGAAGATAAAAGCTCTTTCCTGTAGGCATTTCTGGTGGCCTGGATTGGATGGCAAGATTTACAAAATAGCTAAGTCATGTCAGTGCTGCCATGAGGCAAAGCAAGCACTGCTTAAAGTGCCTCTACAGTCGTGGTCATGTCCCAGCAAGCCCTGGCAGTATGTGCATTTGGATTTTTATGGCCCATTCATGGGAACATCATTTTTCCTTGCCATTGATTCTCATTCCAAGTGGGGTGAAGTTTTCCAGATGACTAGCACAATGGCGCGGTCAGGCCTATTGAAGTATTTCATCGGCTATTTGTAGCTTAATCTTACCACAACAAGTGGTGACTGATAATGGACCACAGTTTGTGTCAGAAGAGTTTTAGCATTTTTGAAAAATAAAGGAATTAAGCACACTTGAAATACGCATGAAGACACAAAAAATATTTATGATGCATGCATGTTGGAGAAGCTGAACATTGACAGAGGTGTGGTCAGATGGGACCAAGCCCATGTTATTTGCAGTGTGTGTGTGTGTATGCGTGTCAATGCATCATGGCCAACCCCTTTAACCAAAGAGGTCGAAATTTAGTATGTGGTCTCCACATATCACCCAGCATCAAATTGTGAGGCAGAATGTTTTGTACACATGTTCAAACAGTCCATCAAGGCCATTAAATATGATGGTCTTATATTAATTCACCATCTGCAAAATGTCCTACTCTCCTATTGGTTGACTCCTCACCCCACAACTAATGTAGCTCAATGTTAACTCTTTCTTGGAAGGAAATTGCATATAAGATTGGACCTGATCAAATGTGAACTTGGTGATCAGGTAATGCAACGACAGGGAGAGCAAAAACCTATGCATGATTAGCGAGCAGTATATCGGAATATGCTAGTTAGTCAGAAGGTCATGGTGAACAGCAGGCGTCCTGGACCAACATGGCTTCCTGGTGAAATCATCCAGAAATTGGGGCTGGTGACTCACTTGGTAGATGTGTTTGACGACCTCCCCTGGAAGTGTCAGGTAGACCAATTAAATGAGCGTGCAGACATACCCACAACCACTACTTCTACAAACAGTCCTACTCCACCATCTCATGCTGAACTGCACATACCATTTAAGACTTCACAACCATTCCACTAGAAAATGAGGCTGTGAATGCTGAGGGTAAGCCCTAAGCAGTTCAACTGGCAGAAAGACCAACCGCTTTTGCAGATGAGTCTACCCTACCCTCTAAAATTGTGGGCCACAATATCCATTAAGGGATCAGGTTATTCATCTGCATCACATCTGATATGTAACAGTATGACAATTTGTTTGTTAATTTCATGAATTTAGTAAGGGATGTATGTAATATCTGTGATTGGGAATTATTAGATTTGGAATGTGATGTCATCATATGAACTGGCCAGCTTCCGGCCATTATGTATTATGGCCATGTGCCCTACTATATACCACTGTTTTTCCTTTGTTGATATTATCATTTGATTGGAGGCTATTTTAAAAAGCAATTTTAAAGTTGTTGATTCTGAGTTACAACAAGGTTCTTTCCATATTTTTTTTTTATAATGCAAAACTTACACACCTCCAAATTCATTTATAAGAAGGGATTTTCATCTATTATTACAAAATAAATAAAATTCTTCCACAGCAATATACAACAAAATAAAGTAAAAGTAGCTACCTAAAGGGGGATTCATTAAACATAAACTAAATACCTCCCTGACATAATAAACTATTTAACCTAACTATTGTGCTTCATTACACCTCAATAAAAATCTTGCTCTATATCTACACATCTAATTACCTCTATAAAAACTGTAATATCTACCCCACCAATGCACAAACAAGGAATTGATTAAGAAGATGAAAAGTCTATTTCCTAAAGGAAATAATTTTAAGTTATGTATTTAATTTAAAAAAAGAAGCAAATATCAAACAGCATTAAACCAATATCATTCCACAATAAACAATTAAGTATCTGAGCAATTACATATTGTGATTTTCTTTGTGATACTCTATATCAAGTGCACATGAAACAATTTAATTGATGTATCTTAAAGTTCAGAATAATGTCAATTACTACATTTATACTCTGCTCTTTGGCTCTTAATTTTCCGCCTGCTATGCAATATAAAAAAATATATTATTCTAATCTTGTGAAAGCATTAAAGCTGACCACAGATTCCAATATGCCTGTAACCATTAGTGATGAAGCACCACTTGTCTGGAAGTAGCACAATTTCTTCAGATTTTCAATTTGATGAATTGAATTCAGATGTAAATATAGTGTATCAATTATGCACTGACCCATGGTTACACCTGTTCCTTAATTGGAGTGTTTTGGTGTTAGAACTACAGTTTACTTCTACATTTGCAGCCAAATATGTTTTTGAAAGAATATTAACTTCAAATATTCAGTGTACTCATGACTTAAAGTGTTCTCTGATAAAAGTGGGGTGTGACTGACTTCTACACTTTACTTCACCTTTAAGGGTAGATCTGTGCCATAATTATAGTAGCTGAAGATCCAATCCATATGTTTTCATTGACACAAACTGACACATTCAATTCCATTTTTTTTAAACGTTCTCACATCTAAAACTTAAGAATTTTAATCTATTATTTCTCTTTTAGATATATATAGATATATTATTTATGTTTTATAGTACTTGCATGATGATTACCAAAGAAATAGAAATCTCTCACAGCAATGTGGAACATAAAGTAATGGTAGCTATCTGGAAGGGAATTCACTAAACGTGAACTAAATAACTATATGAATTAAAAGCTATCTAACCTAACAAGTGAGGCTCATTAGACTTCAATAAAATCATAGCTGTATATCTATACATCAAATTACCTCTGTAATAACTCAAACATAAGCCTCATTAATAGCCAAACAAGCAGTAGACTAAAAAGATGATGAATTTTCTTCATAAAAGGAATAACATTAAGTAATTTATTTCACTTAAAAAACCAAACATCGAAAGCATTATTAAAGAAGCATGATCCTACAATGAGTAGTAAAGTATTTGAATAATCGCATATTTTACTTTTCTCTATAATAGTGTATATTCAGTACTCATGAACCAACTTATGTGCCTCAAAATTCAGAATGACGTCAAATACCACATTCATAGTCTGATCTTCAGCATTCAATTTTTTGTAAGTTTAAAATATTGGTGCCAAAAAATATTTTTCTGATCTTGTGATGGTATTAGAGGGGATGACAGCTCCCAATATGCCTTGTGACAATTAGTGATCAAGCACCATTTGTTTGGAAGGAATACCATTGTACCAGATTGTAAATTAGCTAAATTGAATTGAAATTTAGAGATACGATGTTAATTTTGCATTGACATGTAACAAGACATGCTCTTTGATTGAAGTGTTTTGGCATCACCACTACTGTCTAATTTCTATATTTGTTGCCAAATCCATTCTTTTCAAAAATATCAGCATCAAATAATCAGTGAAAGCATGACTAGAACTACAACATAATTGAAGTGGAGGGTGATTGACCTCTACACTGTAGTTCACCTCTAAAGGGAAGATCTGTACTACTATTGAGGTAGCTGAAAGTCCTCACCATATTTTTTCATTGAGTAAAACTGACACACCTATTCCAATTTTAAGAAAGGGTCTCACATCTAAAAATAAAGAAAAATGATCTATTTTTTTAAATCTTGGATATATATATATATATATATAATTTATATTTTGTGGTACTGACAGGAGTACTACAAAAAATTAAGAAATTGTGCACAGCAATGAGTAAGAAAATTAAGTAAAAATAGCTACCAAAATGGGATTCACTGAACTAAAAGAGATTGACTAGCTGAGTTAATGAACTATCTAACTCTGACAGGTGACTCTCATTAGACCTAAATAAAATCTTAGCCCTATATCTATATATCTAACTACCTCTGTAATAACTCAAACATCAGCCTCACTAATGGACAAACAAGGAGTTGGCTAGGAAAATAAGTAATCTACTACCAGAATGGAAATAATTTTTTATTTTTTTATTTCACTTAAAACACAAAAATGAAACACATTATCAAACAAGCATCATCCCACCTTTAATAATTAAGTATTTGAGCAATCACATACTGAGCCTTTCCTGGTGATACTATATATATATATATATCCACTACACATTAAAGAATTGATGTGCCTTAGATTTCACAAAGATATGAAACACCACGTCAAATTTGATCTTTAGCCCTTATTTATACACCTGTTGTGAAATATTTATGCCAATTTTTAAAA
Organism: Lycopodina hypogea; assembly: GCA_963969325.1. Taxonomy (NCBI): domain Eukaryota; kingdom Metazoa; phylum Porifera; class Demospongiae; order Poecilosclerida; family Cladorhizidae; genus Lycopodina; species Lycopodina hypogea. Next base: position 11,436,419 of record OZ017780.1, on the reverse strand, counting down.
AATTCTAATCGGGTGGCGACACTGAATTAACGTGCATGTCTGCCACATGTCCGCCCAAAATTTAAACTATATGCCTACATTTGAATACGGTTCAGCTAAACTGCAATCTGGTATTAATATTCTCCTTCCAGACAAGTGGTGCTTGATCACTTATGGTCACAAATACTCATGAAACAATAGATACGCCATAAAATTCAGAATGATGTCTAACCCCATATTCATAGACCAATTTTTGGCTCTTATTTTCTTGCAAGTTATGAAGTATTGGTGCCAAAAATTATTATTCTAATCTTGTTATGGTGTTAAAGGTGACCAGGGCTCCAAATATGCCTTGTGTCCATTTATAATCAAGCATCACTTGTCTAGCAGGAGCACCATGGTGCTAGATTGCAAATTACCTGAATTGAATACTAATATAGATACACAGTTCAGACTTGGACATTTGTAGCCAAATATGTTCTTGGAAAGGACCTCCAGCTACCACTATAGTGGAACAGATCTACCTTAGAGAGGTAAACTAGAGTGTAGAGATCAACGGACTCCACTCCAATTAGAAAGTATTTCTAGTCCCATAAACACTGAATATTTGACATTATATCATTGCAAAGAGCACATTGGGCTACAAATGTCCAAATCTAAACTGTAGTGCTTATGCTAAAATGTTCCAATTTAAGAGCATGTCTGGTCCACGTCAGAAAAAATTTATGTTGTATATCTACATTGGAATTCAATTAAGCCAATAAAATTTCGTTAAGTGGTGCTACTTCCAGACAAGTGGTGCTTGATCTCTGATGGCCACAAGGCATATTGAGAACTGTGGACCCCTTTAATGCCATCACAAGATTAGAATAATATATTTTGGATTAAATATCTCACAACTGGTAAATAAATTTGAATCTTAAGATCAGACTATGAATATGTGTTTCACATCATTCTGTATTTTAAAGCACATTAATTGTGTCATTTGTACTGGATTTACAGCATCACAAAATCAAGCACAATAAATAATTGCTCAGACACTTAATTGTTTATTGTGGGATGATGCTGGTTTAATAGTGTGTTGGATGTATGATTTCTTAAGTGAAATACATAACTAAAAATTATTTCCTATAAGGAGGTAGATTCCTCATCTCCTTGGTCGATTCTATGTTCATCTATTACTGATGCCGGTGCTTGTATTATTTACAGAGGTTACTAGATTATAGAGAGATAAGATTTCATTGAGGTCTAAACAGGCTGACTTGTTAGGTTAGATAATTAGTTAACTTACATGGTTATTTAGCTTATGATTAGTGAATCCCCTTTTTGAAAGCTACTTTTACTCCATTTTCTTCCACATTGTTATGGAATATTTCTAATTTTTTTTGGTAGCTGTCTTCCCAATACCACAAAACTTATAATATATCCAATAGTTTGATAATAAACTATTTTTCTTTATTTTTAGATGTGAGAACCTTTCATACAAATGGAATTGAGGGTGTGTCAATTTCAGTAGCAGTACAAATCTAGTCATTTTTTGGTAAACTAGAATTTAGAGGTCAAATACACTCCACTCCAATTATATTGCATTTCAAGTTACATATACTCAGAATATTTGATGATAATATCCTTGCAAACAACATAATGGCCTTACATATATCCTGATAAAAACTGTAGTGCTTACCCCAAAACATCCAATTAAAGTGAAGATCTGTTTATGTGTCAGTGTACAATTGACTATGTATATCTACATTTGAATTAAATTCAGCTAATTCACAATGTGGTACAATGGTGCTCCAACTAGACATGTGGAACTGCATTACAAATTGTCACAAGACATAAAAGGCTATGATCCCCTTTAATGCCATCACAAGATCAGAATAATCTTTGGCTCTATTATTTCACAACTGGCAAAAAATTAAGAGCTAAAGATCAGACTATGAATGCGGTGTCAGAAATCATTCTGAATTTTTTGGCACATCAATTGTTTCATGTGTACTGGATATACAATTTCATAAACAAGAACACAATGGGTGATGACTCAAATTCTGAATTGTTCATTATGGATGATGATGCTTTAATAGTGTGTTTGATGTTTGTTTTTTAAGTGAAATACATTAAATTTATTGTCTTTATGGTAAGCACATTTCTCATCTTGGTAAATTCTTTCTTTGGCTATTATTGATGCTGATGTTTGAGTTATTACAGAGGTAATTACATGTATTGATATACAGCTAAGATTTCATTGATGAGGTCTAATGAGGCTAACTACATAGGATATATAGCTTGTTAATTCAGTTATGTATGTAGTTTATGATCAGAAAAAATGCCCTTTTTCAGCTACTTTTATTTCATTTACTTCAACATTGTGTGGATGATTTCTATTTATTTAGTAGTCATCTTGCCAGTATCATAAAACAAATTTTACATCTAAGAGTTCCACAATAGATTTTTTTCCCCTTAACTTTTAGATGTGAGTACTTTTCTTAAAAATTGAATTGAAGAAGTATCAGTTTGAATCAATGAAAAAATATGGAAAGAACCTCCAGCTACTGCAGTAGTGGTGCAGATATAGCAATTTATAAATAAACTGGATTGTAGAGGTCTAATATATTCCACTCCAATTACATTGCATTTTTAATAATATGTACACTGATTATTTTATGCTACTACCCATTTAAATGACGTATTTGCTACAAATGTCTAATTCTAAACTGAGGTGCTGAGGTCAAAACATCACAATTAAAGAGCAAGTCTGGACACGTGCCAATGCAAAATTGACGCTATAAACCTACATTTGAATTCAGTTTAGCTAAATAATAATCTGTAATTATGGTTCTCCTTCAAGACAAGTTAGCTTGATCAATGATGGTCACAAGGCATATTGGGGACTGTGGTCCCCTTTAATGACATCACAAGATTAAAATACATTTTTGGCCCAATTTTTCACAACTGTCAGAAAATTAAGAGCTAAAGATCAGACAAGAATGTGATGTTTGACATCATTCTGAATTTTGAGGCACATCAATTGTTATATGTATACTGGATATACAATATCACAAAGAAAATCACAATATGTGATTGCTCATTACTTATTTTTTTCATTGTGAGATGATGCTGGTTTAATAATGTATTTGGTGTTTGCTTTTTTTTAAGTGAAATACATACATGATTAAAATTATTTACTTTTAGCGGAGTGGATTCGGCACCTTCTTAGTCAAATTCTTATTTTCTATTAGTGAGGCTCAAGTTTGAATTATTACAGAGGGTAAATAGTCCTATAGATATTTAGCTAAGACTTTATTGAGATCTAATGAGGCTCAATAGTTTGGTTAGATACTTTGTTAAATCAGGCATTATCAGGTATATTTATAGTGAATCCCCTTTAGGTAGCTTATTCTATATCATTTTCTTCCACATTGCACTAAAATATTTCTATTTGCTTTATAGTCATTATGGCAGTACCACAAAACTTTTATTATATATCAAAGAGTACAAAAATAGATGATTTTTCTTAACTTTCAGATATGAGAATGTTTCTTAAAAATGGAATTGAATGTCTCTCAATTTCACTCAATAAAAAGATATTGAAAGGACCTTCCACTACCAAAATAATGCTACAGATCTACCCTATTAAATGTAAACTAGAGTGTAATGAACTAACACACACCACTCCAAATAGAGAGTATTTCTAGTCACATGTACACTGAATATTTGACGTTGATATCTCACATAGAACCTATTTGTCTACAAATATCCAAATCTAATGTAGTGCTTATGCTGAGACTTCATTTAAAGAGCAGGTCAGGTCACACGTTAGGTCAAAATTGACACTAAATCTGCACCTAAATTCCATTCAGCTCATTAACAATCTGGTACAATGGTGCACCAGCCACCAGCCAGACAAGTTGTGCTTGATAACCATAGGTCACAAGGCATATATCACAAATAAAAGCACAATATGTGATTGCTCATACTTAGTAGTCCATTGTGGGATGATGCTGGTTTAATGGTGCATTTGATGTTTGTTTCTTGGAGTGTAATACATTATTTTAAAAATTTTCCTTT
>OZ017780.1:11408836-11432172 GCA_963969325.1 Lycopodina hypogea | reverse complement strand
CCAATTTTATAGTAATTAAATTATGATTATAAAGTGAGCAGTTAACCGTAGTTATTTAGTTCACTATTGAAGCCAGGTCTTTCAGTAACTTGGGCTCTAGCTGATTTAGTTGGTAAGTGGACTGTTTACAGTTCAAATATGCCAAAGAGTTTAGTTAAGTACCAAAGTTGTTTTGAAAAGGGTTTGGAGAATCCTTGAGATAGCTGGAAGTAGCAAGAGTTCCTTCATAATCAGTGTAACATTGGCTTTGTACCCCTTCCAACCGGTATTACATATATTGTTTCAGTGGCCAATCCAGGAGAGTTCAACTGGTCTCCAAGAAAGCCTCCTTTACTTCTATTCCAGCATGGCAAATTGTAAAAATAATTATCTTCTTCTGATTTCAGCTTTAGCTAAAATTCAGCTGGCCCAATTTTAGCTTCAGCTAAACCTTCTGCTGCCCCATTTTTAGATTTAGCTAAACCTTCAGCTGGCCCAATTTTAGCTTCAGCTAAACCTTTAGCTAGCATGGACAACCCCCAACTTACTTTCATAGGTGTTTTGTATCTTCTTTTGCCAAAGTTGTCTTCCAGAATTTAAAACTGTCAAGTGAAATTCTTCAGAGACTCTTGGAGTAATCAAATTTGGATGATTTTTTCAATGCCACCCCAACCCTTCTTCAGCTAAAGTAAGTGATTATTCACCAGATGAGTTTGACTGAATTATTATGAAATATTACCTAAATTATGTGTAAATATACTAAATAACATGTACTAGCTAGCTTAAAATTTGTTTGTGTGCCATCCACCCCCTCCTCCCCTCTCTCCCCATGTAGCCTCATGCTGGTTCCCAATGTGTGGGTAAACAAGATTCTCTGGTTGGAGTGAATGTACTTGAGGACCATTTGCAGCTTTTGTATTGAGGTTCAAATGTTCTTCTAAATTGCTTCATTCCCACAATTTAACATAAATCAACCAATTGATAAATATTTCAAGGTGCACCAAATTTCCTGCCTTTTAATCTGAGGATCTGTTGGTAGCTAAGTGAAAGTGAGAAGGGATGCCAATTCTTGATGCAGCCACAAAGAGGTGCTAAAGGAAAAATTGGTTCCTCCAATCAAGCTCCCACTTTTCTCATAATCTGAGTCTGGGCCCTATACCCCCCACATCCAAAGTATAATTATTGTGATTTTGCCACCAGCAAATAACTACCTACTCCTCCAGAAAACCTAAAAACTATTTCACTAACCAAATACAAAAAAAAAAATTTTTTTTTTATTTCTCCAAAATAAATTCCTTTGGCCCTTCCAGTTCTTTCAGGAGCAGCAACACAACCAGTTCACCCTTTAGAACTTTTCAATAGGCTGCTCTCCAAACCACAATTTCTATACAGCTCCTTCATTAGTTTGCCTGGCATAGCTTTGAGTCACTTATATACCCACACTGAGATAAAGAGCTATTTATATATTGACTCCTTGCAAACCCAAAAAAAAATTATTTACTTCAAATGGAACATCTGATGATTCTAAAATTTGAAAAATTGATAGTCTACTTTGTATGTATAACATGAAACCGAACAGCTGGTTGGTGCTTTCATTAGCTTCTGGCAGCCAAAACAACTTTGTGTGGGTTGGGCTGATACCAAAGCACACCCACATTCAGTTATTAATGCTCATCCAATTACTTGAACTCCATATATCAAAATTTCAGCCTGATTGGTCCATAAATGAGTTTTTAGTATGCATAAGAGTTCCTGTGGGTTTGGCAATGACCAGATCACACCCATTGACAGACAAACACTGATCAATAATCCAGTTGCTTCAAACCTCATTCCAAATTTGAGTCTGGATCAGCTTTTAATAGCCAAAACAACTTCCAGTGGGTGTGGCTATGGCCAACTCACACCCATATGTGGTTAATAATTCTTTCCGGCTACTTGCAGACCATATACCAATTCTGATTAACAATTTTCAGCCAAAATAAATTCCTGTGGGTGTGGTTATGGCATAACTGCACCCATTAATATGCCCACATGTGTTTAGTAATGCTCACCCAGATTCTTATAGAGTAATTGCCAAATTGAGCCTTTTTGGTCCCAGTGTTTGGCCGTGTTGTCTAGACACATGCATACAAAAATGCATACATACTTACAAACCAAAATGTATATTAAAATGGGTTTGTGGCTCTAACTCCTTAGGTCCAATCTTAATTCAAAAGTTCTTTTTTGTGGCACTTTTTCTCTTAACAAACCAATGGGAAATGGTGTAGTAATGAGGGATCCTGCCCATGTTACTCCTAAAGTCAATTTGTGTAAGCATACCATGTATTAACATGTTTTAAGTCTGTTGCTCCACAGTTTTTAATGCCAAATGCATTTTTGGTTGTTTTTTGGCCTGACATGGACACAGAAGTGGGTATGGTCATATACATGTATTTAAAATCCCCCCCCCCCCCCAGGTTAAATTGATTCCAAATATATATGGGTTTATGATCTAACTCCTTAGGTTCAAGTGTTTCTGTTGATAAACCATTTTTGGCATTTTTAGCCTTACACAGGAAAAGGAAGCAGTGTGGCCAGGTAGAACTCAGCCCATGTTACTCCGAGAGTGAAGTTGTATAAGCATATCAAGTTATAAATGTGTAGGTCCAAGGGTTTTTCTGGCAAAAATACCACTTTGGGCTTTTTTCTCATTACCATGGTAACCATTATCCGAAAGTTTTAGACCATCTTTTAAGTTGGGTCAAAACCTATCATTATGCCAAGTTTCAGAGAAATCCACCCACAGGTTAGGCCAGAATGATGGTACAGACAGACAGACAGACAGACAGACAGACAGACAGACAGACAGACAGACAGACAGACAGACAGACAGACAGACAGACAGACAGACAGACAGACATCTCCTTTTATATATATAGGAGATAAGGCTCCTAATAGCTGAACCTATTTTGATGGATTTTGCAAATATTAACCTTCGGTGCTGGAGTAGATACTAAAGTAAGTGGGAACACTAAACATAACCTTACTGAGGAACAAAGATTCTAAATTTTCAATACGGTAAAAAGCCTGGGAAAAAAATAGCCTAAAGGCCTAAAATTTGCAATGGTTAAGAAGCTGCCACAAATAGAAACTGGTTTATAGCTGCTGTGGCTTGATTTTCATTACCATCATTGAGATTTGGAAGTGCCTTTTTGCTGCTGGCTCTGATGTAGGTTGTATATGAAAATTCAAAATTCGATATTGTAATAACCTTCTACCCCAGATACTGATGGTTTAGCGTTAGACTAAAAGTTATATTATCGAACAAACAAGCACACTCATTGTAGAAGGCGATACACAAATCAAAAGGTGAGATACACGAGTCAGGGTGTGTCACAAGTAAGAGGCGTGCACAGGGGCACTATATAGAAATTACAATGAGCCAGCTAAATATACTGCGCATGCTCACAACATGATTATGAGAGTAAATGATTAGTTCAGTTCATGAGTCACAGTTATTACACTCCTCCCCAACTGGATTACAGTTCACGTACACATCCAGTCTACCCATGAGTGGTATCCAAAACGATCAGGGGGGTGTATGTTTTGATTTGAGCGTCAGGGTTGTACATTCAATGGTGGTCTGTGACGTCTCCTTGAATGCATGGCGGGCTGTGTCGAAACGGATGGAACTCCAATCGTAGAATCAGACCCTGTGACGGTCTCCAGTGTCTCTGGTGATTCCACAGTTAAAGGTGTAGGAAATTCTACCAAGTCATCTTCTGAGTCACTATCAGTTTCACTTGAAGTACGAGAACGGACATGGTCAACGTGTCGTCGAACTATTCTTCCATCAGAAAGTGTGATATGATATGACAGAGGACCTTTAACAGCACAAACTATGCCTGTTAACCACTTCTTTCCCAAGAGAAAATCTCGGACAAAAACTGGATCATTCACAGAAAATTCACGGAGCTTAAAATGAGTGTCGTGGTAAGCTTTCTGTTTCTGTTGCTTCTGCTGGACTGTAGCAGCAATCTCAGGTTTCTGTTGAACAGTTGTAGGCAGTGGGGGCTTCAGCAGATCTAGTTGAGAACGTGGAATGCGTCCTAACAAGAGTTCAGCTGGAGTCATTCCTGTCGTGGTATGTGGTGTGAGTCGGTTCCAGAAAAGGAATCTGGATATCCTAGTCTCTAGGGTACCATCAGAAATCTTCTTCATGTGCTCTTTGAACGTCTGTACTGATCTCTTGGCCAATCCATTACTAGCTGGATGATAAGGTGATGACGTCACATGTCTGATTCCATTGTTTCAAACTCTGAACTGGTGAAAGGTGTACCATTGTCAGTCACGAGAACTTCATGTAAACCATGTGTGGCGAAAATCCCCCTGAGGTGCTCTATGGTAACAGTAGAAGTGGCTGCTGTGAGAAGCTTCACCTCCAGCCACTTAGAGAAAGCATCAATCACGATTAGAAACATTTTACCCTGAAATGGACCAGCAAAGTCTGCATGTAACCTCTCCCAAGGATGATGTGGAAATTCCCAAGGATGTAAAGGTGCTGGTGCTGGGTTATGTCGCATACGTTTACAAGCATCACATCCCTTGACTTTCATCTGCAGATCATGGTCAATTCCTGGCCACCAAACGTATGAACGAGCCAATGTCTTCATCCTGGTAGTGCCAGGGTGTCCTTCATGTAGAAGATCCATTACTCTGATCCTTCCCTCTGGCGGAATAATGACCCTGTTGCCTCAAAGAATGCAACCATCAAATAATGAGAGTTCATTTCGGCATTGCCAATAAGAATTTGGTATGTCTTCCGTCACCTGATTCCAACCATTCAGAACGAAATTCTTCACTTTGGACAAAGTTGTATCCTGGGAGGTCCACTGGCTAATTTGGGTAGCAGTGACAGGAAATGAACTAAGTGTCTCCATTAGTAGAATTGTCTCAGGCGGAACAGGTACCTTAGTAGGTATATCTGGCAAAGGAAGTCGACTGAATAGATCAGCGTTCGCATGCTGTACTCCTGGCTTGTAGGCGATGGTGTAATCATATCCACCTAGCATCAGTGCCCATCTCTGTATCCTCGCAGATGCCATAGTAGGTGTGGCTCTGGTCTCACTAAAAAGATGTTGTGGTGGCTTGTGGTCAGACAAGATAATGAAGTGTCGACCAAAAAGGTACTGATGAAACCTCTTCACTGCGAAAACAATGGCGAGTCCTTCCTTTTCAAACTGAGAGTACTTCTTCTCAGCTACTGCAAGTGACCTTGAAGCGAAGGCAATGGGTTTCTCTTGACCATCGGCTTCTCGATGAGAAAAAACTGCTCCAACTCCGTAAGGCGAAGCATCGCATGCCACGATAACTTCCTTAGACGGGTTGTAGTGTACAAGTACACAATCTGAAGCAAGTAGCGATTTCACTTTGTCGAACGACTTCTGCTGTACGTCATTCCAGGTCCACTTGGTTTCCTTTAGAAGTAAACTGTACAAGGGAAAAAGAACAGTAGATAGATTTGGCAGAAATTTACCATAATAGTTTATAAGCCCTAAAAAAGACTTAAGCTGTGACACATCTGTCGGTGTAGGAGCTCTCCGTATTGCATCAGCTTTCTCAGCAGTGGGTTGCAAACCAGCTTCTGAGATCCTGAACCCCAAATATTCCACAGATGGCAGCATGAAAAAAACATTTGTCTCGTTTGAGCCTCACCCCAGCTTCTTCCAATCGCATCAGGACCGCTTCTAAACTATGCAAATGTTCCTCTGCGGTTCGACCTGATACAAGGATATCATCAATGTATATGCACACGTTTGATATGCCTTGCAGAATGCTTTCCATGATTCATTGAAACATCGAAGGAGCTGATGACACACCAAACGGCAGTCGGTTTACTTGATAAAGACCTTTATGGGTGTTGATGGTAACACATTGCTTTGTCTCCTCGTCTAGAATGACTTGCTGATAGGCATGTGAGAGGTCCAGCTTGGTGAACATTGTACCCCCAGCAAGCGATGCATGAATGTCCTCAATCCTTGGCAAAGGGTAGGTGTCAACTTTGGTCTCTCGGTTAACTGTAACCTTGTAGTCACCACATAGTCTTATTGAACCATCTCCTTTAAGTATAGGCACTACTGGTGTAGCCCACTCAGAGAATTGCACTGGCTCAAGTATGCTCATCTTTACCTGTCGGTCAATCTCGACTTCAACCTTGGCTCGAACAGAAAATGGCACTGGGCGAGCTCTGTAGAACCTCGGCTGTGTGTTGGCGTTCAAATACAACTTGGTAGTGACTCCCTTAATCTTCCCAAGCTCTTGCTTAAAAAGATCTTTGTGTCTGTCTATCATCTTCTCCAAATCATTTGTTGGGTCAATTTGCAACTGGTGTAACCTTGTCCAATCCAACTTAACATGGCTTAACCAGTCCCGTCCCATAAGACTGGGTCCATTTCCAGCGACAACTAAAAGATTCAAATGTGCCTTTTGGTCCTGGTATGACACATCAACTTCAATAGCTCCATCCACAGGAATCCCCTTCCCCATGTAAGTGCGTAACTTGACATTGGACGGTTTGATAGGTGGGACTTGTGTTCCTGTCCAGGCAGTGTCATAGGTCTGACGGCTGATGATGGAGAGTATGGCTCCTGTGTCCACCTCCATTGATACTAGTGCACCTTGAATCAATAGCTCTACACATAGCGGTTGACTCTCTACTGTGTAACAATTATACATCTGGTATTCGGAATATTGCTCCGATTCTGTAGTCTCCTCTACCTTATGAGTAGGTTTCTTCTCAAACCTTCTTGGTACTTTATTCTGTTTTCTCTCAGAGTGTTGGTATTGTTGATCTTGAGGTGATCTCCTCGGTTGCTTTGAGTCTCTCCTCTTCTGAAAAACACACTGCTGAAATATGCCCTTTCTTATGACAGTAGAAACATTCCTCATTGATAAAGGAACAGTTAGCTTGGTTGTGGTTACCACCACAGCGAGAGCAAGACTTGCTTCTCTGGTGTTCTGGATGTAGTTTCAGGTGAGAGTTGTAAATTGGAGATAGGCGTTTGTGATGAACATTGTGGACATCCTTGATACTACTAATGTCACTAGCTTCTTTCTCAGCAGCTTCCATGGCTAACAATAAATTCAGTGTTCTGTCATAGGTCAGAGCCTCTTCAGACAGTAGTCTCTGTTGCCATTTCACATTAGCTACTCCGCAAACAAGACGGTTTCTCAACATCTCGTTTAACTTATCACCGAACTGGCAGTGCTCAACTAGCTTCTTTAGCTGGGCTACATACTCTGCAATCGATTCGTGAGGGCGTCGTGTACGGCTGAAGAATTTGCAACGTTGGGCAATCTGATTTGGTACTGGTTGAAAATGTTGAGTTAACTTCTCCACAATAGTGTCAAAGTCCACGGTACTGGGTGCTTCTGGAGTCAAGACATCCTTAATAATTCTGTATGTGGCAGGGCCACACGCACTGATGAGAACAGCACGCATCTTGGCAGGACTGTCTATATCATTAGCAGTGAAATACTGTTGAGCTCTCTCAATGTACGAAGTCCAGTCGTCTTTACTGGCATCAAACTCTCCAAGGTGTCCGTGGCTGGCCATAATCCTCGTCGCCAAAATGTAATAACCTTCTACCCCAAATACTGATGGTTTAGCGTTAGACTAAAAGTTATATTATCGAACAAACAAGCACACTCATTGTAGAAGGTGATACACAAATCAAAAGGTGAGATACATGAGTCAGGGTGTGTCACAAGTAAGAGGCGTGCGCAGGGGCACTATATAGAAATAACAATGAGCCGGCTAAATATACTACGCATGCTCACAACATGATTACGAGAGTAAATGATTAGTTCAGTTCATGAGTCACAGTTATTACAGATATATTTTTTATCCAAGCGAAGCTGGGTACCTTTGCTGGTTAAAAATATATGGTGAAAATAAATTGTTTTAAATATGTACCCCTTTGAATTAGAGAAGCCACACCCACTCTCAGAGAGTAAGAGGGCCCCTTTATGAAATCCTAGATCCACCCTGTGTTTAGTGCACATTTAGACACAATTTAGCAGACCTCTTTGGTTTTATTTTGTAGGTGCTAAACAACAGGATTACCCAGGTTTGCTTATTGTGAATTGTGCCACGAAGCACTTCAGTTTCTCATGCTAACCATCTTTCAGATTTATTTCCATCTATGTTTCCTGATTTAGTTATAGCATCTGATTTTGCATGCAGGTGAGTACCATAATCTAGGAACTCTAGCTCTGCAACTTCTTTTAATCCCCTAGACAGTGGGAGAGTGTTTTCCTTAGGAGAGTTAAAACAGAGTTCCATCTTCTCTACTGACAGAGACTTTATCTGCTCTGATTGGGTGCCACTTCAACAGGACTACTAAATGTGAGATGATTCAAGTCAATGAATGACTAATCAGCAAGGACAAGGCATGCACTCATGAAAGGAATTTGAGATATGCTGCGAGCAGAACTATCACCACGGATTGACTGTTCATTTGTGCATATGATAAATTATATATTTTTGTTGGTTGAATCTATTTTGACCTCAGAATACCAATATTTCTGTATAGGATGAGAGGTGCTAATCTATCAAACATAGTAAAGCACAAGAGAACAATTTTCAATATACACATACATTCACATATTTTATTCATTACATGTACAGGAATAAATTATGTGAAAGTTTACATTATATCCAGAGTAGACATGATACCAATATGATTTGATTACAGGATAGTAAATCAAATGCACACATGGCCCAGACCCCTTCTTGAAGTTTGCCCCTGAAGGATAGTGATCTTCAGAAAGGAAAGAAGAAGGAAAAAAAAATACCTTAAATTACTGAAAGTGAGTAGAAAATTAGGATACTTTATAAATTGTTACTGAAGCTCTACCTTCCTGCTTGGAGGCTCTGTTAGCTAATATTTGGTTTCTTATACATACCTGCCCACTGTCCCGCTTTTGGGTTTTTGGCAAAACAGTCATGATTTTTTACTCCTGTCCCATCTGTCCCCACGTTTGACTTCCATCAAGTAAGTCAAGGTTAAAGTGCAATTAGGATTGTGACATTATTTAGTTTATCACCCACTTGCGCAACCAGAGTTTGGTCCAGCAACGAGAAAGCTTTGGCTAAGAGTCTGCATAATAATGTACTAACACTCTGCAGTGAAGCATTTTGCTGTTGCTAGCTTTTATACCAATAGCTTTGATTGTAACCACACAATCATTGCTGAAATAAATTCTGGTATTGATATTGATAGTGGTCATGAATTAATAATTGAATCTAGCCTACTCCTGCAAGGAAGAGAAAAAGGAACTGCCATTAAGACCCTGGGTAGATTAAAGAATTTTAAGGACTGGGGGAACCCTGAAGGTAAATTTACTTAGTATATATCTAACAATTATCAATCATTCATAATAAAAATTGATATTAATATTGTTCCAGTGATATGTATGATGTACTATCTGCAACAATGACTAGCATCTCTCATGGGGAAAGGAATGATGTGAAGCATGTTAGAAGGAAGCATGTTAGAAGGAAGCATCACCAGGAAATATCAAAGCCAAGTACATCAATTCATCAATACCTTGCTCAAGTGCCAATTCCAAGAGGGTTTCTCCATGAGGAAGTTCCCCACTGATCATAAATCTAATCTTGATCAATCAACAGTCATCACCCTAATAACAATGAAACTTAACTGTGATGATTGCTACCATGTTGTGATCATTAGCACATCTCTTATGACAGCGTCAAAAAAAAAACACAATGAAACATTTTCCCAAAATTTAGCTAAAAGAATGGTCATTGTAATTATCATTGTTGCCAATGCCCATTCATTCCTTTTTTCATTCACTGAATTTGAAGTTTTATATCTCTTAAGACTCAGAATTCCAATTAAAAATGGACACATTATGGGTACAGTTTGTGGGTGTGATTTGTCCCTATTTTTCATTTTGAAAAGTTAGTAGATGTGCTTATATCTCATAAAGTAGAGCAGCAACAACCCAACAACAAATCTGCCAGAATTCAAACTATCATCTTGCATCAGCAAGCTCAGATTTATACAGCATATACGGACTATCATAGCATGGCTTACCTGAACTGGGCACATTCCTCCTTCTAAACCTCCACACCAGCAAGTGTGCTTCTCCTGTTGAGTTTTTTATTTGGTGCAATGGTCAAATGAGGAATAATTGTACACAAAAAGGGAGGGGTGGGGGTAGGGGGGGGGGAAGAGAAGAAAAGTAAAATAGATACTCACACTAAAGAGAACGTGGGATCTTGCATATTTTTGATCCTATATCCAGTAGTTGCTTTTGTCTTTTTTCAGTTTTTTTTTTGGTAATTTCTTTTAGAGTCACCACATATCTGAATGTCTGAGGTTGGAGGTTTGTATATAGTACTTGGTTTAAATTATCAAAAGAAACTAGTTCAGGAAGTATTGATTTCAAATATAATTGTACATATTATTCAAGAAAAAAAAATTTTTTTTTTGAATATTTTTAATCTAAAAATTCAATATATATCTTTGTTCATTCTTCATTTATTTATTAAGGATTAGAAATGATATTAGTGATGTCTTTGCATGTATTGATTCATGAAAATCCCCCCCCCCCCCCCCCCCCCTCTTCAATCTGTGCCCCCATACTCTAAAACACCTTCCTCCACTTCTGGCTGCAATAATTCTGTTTGTTGGACAAATAGAGCCTTGACTGGTGCAAGTGAGCTGCTGCAATCCAGCAACAACCTCTGGTAGAAATTATTGTTAATGATTGTATTATTTGTAGACTAGTATTGTGCCCTGCTCTCATATCACTCATTTCATTATCATTACTTGGCTGAAGACTAACAGCCTATTGGAGGGAGCTCATTTAGGGAACTAGTTACTTAGTCCACAGTTTGAAAAAGAAGTTATGCCAAACAAGTAAGGCTACCAACTGAAAACTTGTCAACTGAAAAAATGATGAAGTTAGAAATAGCATCTTCAAGAAAGCTAATTTAAACAATAAGTTTATTACATCACTACAATATGCCTGATTACATTTCACTACATGAATTTGAATACTTCTGATTAACTTTGTGAGTCCAATGTGCAGCTTGTTGAGCATAACTAAAGTGCTTATTATTTCGTTCATTTAATTTTGTGTTGTGTTGTGTTCATTTTCATTAACTAAATCTAAGTAAAATAGACTCAAGTTCATTGCCAATGGTCCACAAATGGAGCTGCACATAGGATATGCCTACACATGCACATATCATCTCTATTCTGTTGTAATTGTATATTTATAAATATACTTGTGCCCTTAATTAACCGAGCTATTAGAAACGCAATAATTTGCTCAGTTCGTCTTCTTCCTCCTCGCCACTTCTGCTGGCATGCAAGTCTTTGTCAGATGCACTCGACTTGTCCACCCACACTTCCACTACCGCAGAGTCTGATGAACTGGAACTCTCCCCATCTTCCAGCTTTCTCTTCTTCCTGCCATGTTCCAAGAAAACTGCTAAGTCCTCACTGGAGTCAGTCCCTGCAAACTGCTCGTACGATATCTCCTCGTTGTTCTCCTCCACCACCTCTAGGTGAGAGCCCAGCTCCTCCCTCACTCCTCCTTCTGAACTGCTAGTGCTGCTCTCACTCTCACTGATCTCAGCCTCCACCTCCGCCTGCATCCGCACCAGTTCTTCATCTGACACAGAGAGCCTGCTCTCCGTGGACAGGTGATGTTTCACCTCCGTATTGACCTCCAGGACCTTCAGATCAACATTCTTCGTGGTGTTCTCGGAGTCAGAGTCATCTGTGCTTGACCCTGCTGATGACCCTGTTCCTGCTTCTTCAAGCTCCATGTCTTTAGTTTCCACAGGCAATCGTTTCACATGCTCGACGATGTCAGTGGTTAATTGCTTCTCGCCTTTAGAGACTGTACTAGTTGTCATTTGGTTTCCCTTCAATCCCTTCCGACCCCGTGCATTTCTCTTCCTCGAATTTGGACGTTCCAGAGAAAATTCAGTTTCGTCCAATTTTTCCCACCTCTCTGTGCAAGCCCATAGCCACTTGGGACTCACAACTTTCACTCCTGGTAAATCTGCAGCCGCCAACAACTTGCTCGTCCCTGGTCTACCAGCGATTACATGTGTCGTGGCATGCTGCACTTCTTCCTGGATGGAGCTGTCTAAACCAGGCACCAATTGGTCATGGATGGTGGCTCCAAACGCCCGAGCAGTGCGCCACTCAGCATTCTTCCTGGGAGGGGTGTTGGTGGGAATCACTCCTGTGAAAAGAATACGGCAATCTTTAAGGATGGAGTGTCGGAGTTCGGGAATGATGTGCTTGAGGTCAGGAATTGTGAAATCTTTGCTTGAGGTGATGTCGACATCTTTGGTTGTCAGATCAAACTGGTTATAGAATATAGTATGGACTCTTTCCAAGATACTTGCCAGTTGCAAGAGGAATATGTCGGGGTCTTGGATCTCACGTAACTGTCTCTTGTTGGACCCTCCCCTGACAGTGCCAGGAGGAGGATCTGAGGTGTTCCCAGCTGTAGACACATCCGAGGGAGCTATGCAGGAAGACAACACGTCCGATAAATGCCAGGCAGCAGAGTCACTGGTATTGATCGTTGATGAAGTTGTACCAGCACCCACAGAGGATGGAAGTTGTCCATCATGGAGGATACTTGCTGCAGTGTCAATTTCTCCTTTGTCCTTCAGTTCCGCCATGTTAGCACAGTCATCAAAGATAGTATCATCGATTCCACTGCTACTACTACTGCTACTACTACTGCTGTCGGAGCTGGACCCATTGGAACTAGCATTATCACCTTCCCCAGATGCCCCATCAGCACCAGCATTGTTGTTGTTGTTATTGTTACTTGTCGACAGATCTTCAGACAAACTGGTGGAAGTGACTGCAGCAGGTAATTGCACTACTGGTTCAGTAGATAATATTTTTTTAGGTGGACACAATCCTTCATCCACCAACTGCAAAGCATCATGCAACTCCACCAATGGTTCCACTTGGGATGATGAAGAATTAGCATCGCAAGCTTTGTCAACCTGATCACAATCCTGTTTAGAGCCATGTGATTCCTCTACTTCGGGCTGCTTGTCAGGTTCAACCCTGGTCGACACCCTCCGTTCTTGAATGAGGGAGTCAGATTGACTAGTAACTTGCACAAGAGGTGTTATATTTTCCTCCATCTCCTTCACAACCACATTCCTGCCCGCAGTACGCTTCATCACATGACAGGCCTTAAATGGAAGAGGAAGATTTATATTTGACCCCTTACCAACTCTCTGCCTGTACTGAGGGTGAGAGCCTGTCATGGGTCTCCTTACAGAACGTGAAGAGGGAGCATTGATATCGGCTGTTCCCGAGAAGAACAGATACGGCTTCACATGGATGAGGTTGGGGCTTCTCCCCCACACATCCTCTCGGTCGTCGATAATTGCTACCAGCGAGTCCCCACACGGAAACAACGACCTGGACAAGGAGGAATTGCATTTATATGAATAATTACATACACGATATGACTAGGGATGGGTCTACAGGGAGAACGTACAGTAATTTATGTAATACACAAGTCCAACTATACACACAAGATCCACTGTCTGTTCTATCTGCACTCACAGTTCAGTTATTACCAGAACCATATAATTAACTTGATCTGGATATAAATGAGCTGTCATTTGTCGTTTGTATACTTCCATACTTATCCATGATGTGGTGCATATACAAATAACCATCAGAATTTTATGGGAGATATTCCAACGTGGATATGCTTCACCTCACTGTGCAACCAGAGCAGACATGCTTGTGTTCACACTTACTTCAAGCGCAAGGCCTTGGAGTGAGGATCAAAGCACTCATCCCTGGAAATAATCCGATCAGAAAAGAAGCACTTATTGGGGTCCAGTATGTGAGTGACGCAGGCTGCGTAGGACTTGGTACCCATGGTGAACACATGCAGCTCAAAGAGCTTGGAGACCTTCTCCAGGAACTCTCTAGTGTGAGGTCTGAGACGACAGTGGTAAAGGAGCTGGTGGTCTGGCAGATGGAACCCGTACACATCCTGTAGGAACACATATAAGAATAAATATGTTACATGCACCTTTAAGAATAGATGAATAGTGAAACCAACTATTGAATTATGGAGCAGATGCTCTACGTTGGAGAGCAGTTTCAAAACGGAAACTTGTATAAACCACTTAAAACACATAGAGCCAATCCACAATTCATAACATAGATCACAAATTGCTCCACTAACCTATTCACAGAAAGACTTATTCTAGTAGACAAATGATCTAATTCCACTAATCTAAGAACAAAATTCTGTAATTATACTCCCAAACCTTACCCTCCTCACTGACAAACAAGCTCCACCCTCCCCCTATCCATCAGACTACACCACACCCTCCTCCACACCGGAAGACCACGTCCCACCCTTCTTACCGGCAGACCAGGTTCAATGTTGGGATCCATTGATGTGTGGACCAGCGTCTGGTCAAGGTCAACAATCAAAGCCAGTTTCCTGTTGTTGAGCAGACGAAGGTAGTCCTTCCTGCCCAGATCCTCGGCTTCCTGTAACACAGCCAATACAACAATGCAACGACAGGCACTTTCATAATAAAAAATTATGCCTCAGGGTTTGTTGAAAGTGGGGTGGGGGGGGGGGGGGGGGGGGGGATTAATTAAGAATAAAGGCAACCATCATGGATAGCTAGCATCCTTACCTTTTGACTGACCCTCAATTCTGGCATTCCATGGATGACCCTCACATCCGAGTCTGTCTGAGGGAAGTCATTAGAAGAAGATGCTCTCCTGAAGATATCAAAAGAGAGTAGGTGTAAGAACTAGGTGTAAGAAGGCAGTATTAGCCACTTCTATTTTCAACGTATATATTTCAGATGACAGAAAAAATTCACTTTCTGTAGTGAGTTCAATAGCATTCTTTACTATAGCCATCATACCTATGTAGACACCACCACTATATAGCCAAAATCCTAATATAGCCACTATCCCTACATAACCACCGTCCCTATAGCCACCATCCCAATATAGCCATCATCCCTATATAGCCACCGTTCCTATATAGCTACCATCCCTATATAGCCACCATCCCTATATAACCAACATCCTTAGAGAGCTGCAATCTCAGTATAGCCACCATCCCTATATAGCCAACATCCCAATATAGCCACTGTCCCTATATAGCTATTGTCCCTATATAACCAACATTCCTATATAGCCACCATCCCTATATAGCCACTGTCCCTATATAGCCACCATCTCTATATAGCCACCATCCCAGTATAACCACTATCCCTATATAGCCACTGCCCCTATATAGCCACTGTCCCTATATAACCAACATCTCTATATAGCCACCATCCCAGTATATCCACCATCCCTATATAGCCACCATCCATATATAGCCACCATCCCTATATAACCACTGTCCCTATATAGTCAACATCACTAGAAAGGCATCATTCCTATATAGCCACCATCCCTATATAGCCACTGCCCCTATATGGCCAACATCCCTATATAGCCACCATCCCTGGAGAGCCACTATCCCTATATAGCCACCATCCCAAGAGATTCATCATCCCTAGAGATCCACTATCCCTATATAGCCACCGTCCCTATATAGCCGCCATCCCTGGAGAACCACCATCCCTATATATTCAACATTCCTGGAGAGCCACCACCCCTGGAGAGCCACCGCCTCTATATAGCCACCATCCCTGGAGAGCCACCATCCCTATATAGCCACCATCCCTGGAGAGTCACCATCTCTATATATAGCCAATATCCCTGGAGAGCCACTGTCCCTATATAGCCACTAGATTGTCACTATATAGCCACCGTCTCAATATAAAAATTGTTCCTTCATCAACATTGTCCCAATATAATCACCATCCCTCTATAGCTCCACCCAATTTGGTGAGTTATCATTTGGGACCAGGGTGGCCATCAGGGCACCCTTGGTTGTTGTTTTTGTTTTAATTGGCCCTTAGACCACGTACCATTATGTCCTGATTGATAAAATAAAGTTGAGGTCTCATGATATATTCTAAATAATATGGTAAACTATATTGGTATTTTTTATCTATGGGGGGGGGGGGGGGGGTCGAAGTTCAACTTATTGACCACATGAAATACAAGATCCAAGTAAAGATTATGTGATAATGGGAAAATTTTTGAGCAGCCACATACAAGTTTTCCTGCATGCACCAGCATGGAATTATATTTATATTTTTAGAATCCCCCCCCCCTCTCCCCCTCCACCCTACATAAAAAGTCATGAATCTGTCTTTGCAGTAACAGCGAAACAATCCATACATTTTTCGATGATGGCTCAGTGGTGAGTGAATATTTTGGGGAGAATATCTTTTGCAAATAAACTAAAACACCATTGCACCTGAGCACATGAATTTTGGTATGCATACACAACTTGACTCTGGGATTGACATGGGCTGGATCCAATCAGGCCACATCTCAACTTGCGGGTGTGTACACTTCTGTTTGATTCAAAACCTGTGGTTTGTTTAGTTATTGTACAAACATTGCAACAATTCTGTTTGTTGGACAACCAGTGACTTGACTATTGCAAGCAAAGCCACAATGAGCCTCTGGTGCTACCACATAGCTGCCTATATAAAACATATACCCATCACTATAATTTGAAACAAACAAGAATATCATAACTGCTCCAACGTCAAATCATTTTAAGCCGATAACAACAATTATAAGACACGCATCCCAAACATACACATATATAAAATGACGACCCTTACCTTCTCAGGTCGAGACCGCAGTCGGCACACATGTCAAAGACCACAATGCTGTGGTCACACTTCACCACCACACTCAACACAGGCTCACTGCAGAGAGATGTGGAGGGACAGAGAGAGGGAGGGACACAGAGGGAGAGAAAATTTAGCAAAACATTACAAACTAGGAAAGATGGTGGGTGCATACTATTATAATATACTTAGTGCAATGCAATGTGTGTATCTAGGAGGAAAGACCTTCCCCCAGTCATCTCAATATCTTATTATAGTTATATTAACTCTATAGACAATCATCCAACAAATAGGGGACGTTGTATACACACTGAGCATCTGAAGTCTGTCTCTATCAACAAGGTTACTACTTTATTTATCTTATAAGAATGTATCCAAGTTCCCGTCCACATGCTGACAGAGGAACAACACTTAACAAATACAATATTGGTCAGCACATCTTCTGATTACATTGGAGGGATCAAGGATCTGTTCCATACAAAGATGTCTTACTATAATTTGCAATTGTTTGTTTGTTTATTCACTATCTCCTGTCAGATGCTTGGGCCTACTGGGCTCAAAATGAAGAAAAGGAAAAGAGAATGAATGGGTTTTAGGTACAGCTTCGCTGACCTTACTTAGAGTATTTAAATTCTAGTTTGTACTTTTAATGCAGCTTGGTGGTTCCTCATGCATGAAATTGAGCACCCCCCCCCCTCCCCAAAGAATTTATTTAACCCAGCCCTACTAGCAGGGTTTTCCTCTAATTCTCACCAAACTCTATCTAAAAGCATCCTTGGGTTACCCGCAGCAATCCCTGAATATTTATGCCCTGTAGGCCAAAGTATTTGGGAGGAAATAGCAAGCTAACAAACCAACCAACTAAATTATAGTGCCATTGATCATGGATGGACTTGGCAACCTCAGAGGTCACCTGGCACAGTGTTCAAATCAGTAGTCAGGAAATACAAGCTATCTACATATTGTCTATATATATATGTATATATGTATATATGCATATGTATATATATGTATGTATGTATGTATGTATGTATGTATGTATGTATGTATGTATGTATGTATGTATGTATGTATGTATGTATGTATGTATGTATGTATGTATGTATGTATGTATGTATGTATGTATGTATGTATGTATAAAAGATAGTCGATGATCCTTTACCAACCATAGAATAAATATATGAACTATTTAGAATAGTATTGTTTTGTTTTCTATGGGGTTGTTCCAGATAACCGTCCGAACAGCTGAACCCATCTCAAAGAAACCTTGTAGGTATAGTTCTAGAGCACCAAAGAGGCTATTAGTCTGCCTTCCTTTGACAATGAAAACCTCTTTTTCCAGGGTACTGGAGATAGTGATTCATTATAATGATCAAAAATTATGGACGTAGGTAACAAAAACTATTTAAAAACGCTGAAAATAAGATGGTGCAATACATCCAGTGCTGTGACAGATGAACAGTCTGTGCTTGGGTGACTGTAATTTCGTCATCCCTCCAAAGAGGAGCCTGGTATTTAGCATAAAAATATCAACTGCATGAGAGTGAAAAAAATGGGGTTCATCAAACTTCCTGCTCACTTGACCAGTCTGAATTGGATCTGTCTGACTCAGTGGAAGATAGCTATTGTTTTATGAAGCAATTACAGTATTTCTTTCTTATCTATTCCTCTTTTGTATTTGTGAATGTTTGTTTGGAACACCGTGTCTGTTAATGGAATCGTGAATATAGAGATTAATTGGATTAGTGTTAGAGATTGTATTGTGTATGGGTGACTATCTTGTTATGTGTGAGAAATTCCGTCACATATTTTATATATCACAAATATATTTCTGGTTCAAGTAACACTAGGTATATTTTTTTTTATAGCATCAATAGCATAATCACTTTTGTCACACGCACGCACACACACACACACACACACACACACACACACACACACACACACACACACACACACACACACTCAGACAGACAGACAGAGAGACAGACAGACAGACAGACAGACAGACAGACAGACAGACAGACAGACAGACAGACAGACAGACAGACAGACAGACAGACAGACAGACAGACAGACAGACAGACAGACAGACAGACAGACAGACAGACAGACAGATGCAAATTCTCTAGCTGCCATCTCACGGCCACACGCACTTGACATAATCAGAATGCCTGTGCACTACACAGGTACTATGAGCCAGTGCAAGCAAACTCCTGGAGCCATGCTAGGACTTTGCAGGAGGACTGACCAAGACCCTCAGCTTATGAGTATAGGCACTCGAAATCCCACCTGAACCTTTACTGATTGACAAGCCATGGCCAATGAATTTACACCACAGAAATTTCAGGTCCCCATACAGCTGGGTGGACTGGTGTGGGAAGATGCTGAAGGACAGGAAAGTTTTCTGTCAGTGATGGGTTTAAACTGACACCCTTGGGGCTGCTAGTCCAAGAGCATAAGTACTCAACCACACACACATGCACGCACACATATACGCACGCATGCACACACACACGCATGCACACACGCACGCACACACGCACGCACACATGCCCACCCACCCATCCACCCACACACAATCCTGTGTACCCATTGAGAATAAGAAAGTGTGTGATCAAACCAATTGCATAGGATATAATGGAGAGGTGTGTGTGTGTGTGTGTGTGTGTGTGTGTGTGCGTGTGTGTGGTTATCTGTGTGCGTGCGAGTGTGTGAAATTGTGTCTTACTTTGGCTGAAGAGTGCTTCCTTCCTTGCAGAGGATGGCGGAGACACGCCCAGCAATGGTGGATCTGAAAATCTGCTCCTGGCTACCTCCTTCCAGGGTGTCAGTGGGGGTGTAGGTTGCCAGCAGAGAGCCAGCACAGATGTGGCAGCCAGTCTCAACCTTCAGGGACACCACCAGTGCTGGGCATGACGTTGGCAGGAACATGTGCCGAGGTTGCCGCTCCATCAATTCCACTGGCTGATGTGACCTGGAAGATAATGACTTACTATAACCAACCAGCCAATACACCATATGATGTGACAATACTGGTAGAAGTGATGATATGGCTATGTAAGCAATCTGATGAGGTGGTCATACAGTCCCTTGGACTTTCTTCAGTAAACTCAAGGAACCAAATGCATTAAATTCTTTGTTGATGTTGTGATGTGTTGGACTTATAAAGCAAAACAAAAATAATTATATATATATATGTGTGTATATATATATATGTATATATATATGTATATATATATATATATATATGCCATACAGTGTGATGCTCTAGATCGACAAACAGCCAAATGACTGAGCAGATTTTGATGAAACCTTGCAAGCATGATCCTTGGGTGTATTGGCTATGTTATTTTTTTATTTATTTTTTTTTAAATGCTTCCAAAAGTGGCACCCCTGGTTGGGGAAAACAAAAAGAGAAAAATCAAATTTTCCATACAAAAGTAAAAATAATCTAAAGAAAACAACCTATAGTCAGGAGGAAGGCACAGATGTCTCAAGCTGAACCGAGGGGATTTACGCTCTTCAGTGTAGAAATTTTATACCAAGGATTTTTTTGGCCAAAAAAAGTTTAGCCATGTTGCCATACCTATTTCTATGGGCGTGTCAGGTTAAAATACAAAAACCAATAATTAAGTAGGCAAAAGCCCTCCTTGGACTCTCAGACCTGAAACTTGCCTTGCACACATCATGACTGTGGGAGTGACATGGGCTGGGTCTCACCTGGCCACACCTCTTCCTCTGGTTGTGTCTGGCAAAAAAATGTTTTGTATGCCTGTGTAATGTTAGTATATATCCACTTTCCTGCCAAACCGCAGCACCAAATGAAACTCACTTCAGCATGGCACACAAACATCATACCAAGGACGGGTTCTAGCCCAAAATTTCAGTTTCACCTGATCACTCCTCTTCCTGTGGGCATCATGCTAAAAATGCCAAAAGTGGTACTCATTAAAATAGAAAATTAGGACCTAGATACCAAACAGCTGGCTTTGACATGTACATACATTGTGACTCCCGAAGAGCCATGGGCTAAGCCCCACCAGTTGCAGCTCTTTCTCTGGAGGTGGCTATTTAGTATACAGCCTTAGATATAGACTGGCTTACACTTGGCCACACCTCTTCCTGTGGGCATGACACACAGGTGCCCCAAGAAGAAACTGAGAAGACAAAAATGCAATGTGGCAAGAGACACTCAAAACTGAGCATGAACACAATGAAAGTGATTATGAAGTGAAACTGCTGTATCCAGGGCAAATAATGAAACCAGCTCTTCAGGTTACATCAAGGATGACTTTTAGCATCAAAAAATTTGTCTCTTGGCCACACCTTTTCCTGTGAGTGAGAGGTAAAAGTTGGTATGCACACATATTATAAGTCTTGGAAAGACGTTTGCTAGATTCCACCTGCTCACATCTATTCCAGTGGACATTAGCTGAAACTTTTGAGATGGGCTGGGTTACACTTGGCTATACATTTTGCAGTGGTTATGCTATTATTAACTTAATAGGGGGAAAGGGGGGGGGGGGGAATTGATTAAAATAAAGAGAAAGAAAAAAATTTTTTGGTTTAGTTTTTAGATGAAACAGTGGTAGGAGCAAGAAGTTCAAACTAAACTTGGAACATGAGAATGTGCAAATATCTAGTTATAACAGTCTTCCATTGACAGTCTCTAGAAGCTCACAAAATATCTGTCATTGACAATGTCTTGTAATAACAACAAAGGCTTCCTCACATGATTCTCAGGAAATGTCATAGTTAGCACTTCATGGGTCATCATCCACAGTGGCCCCAATTGGACAATCCACTCTACTTCACTACAGCTACCAGCTACAGGTAACCTGGCCACCTGCCACAGGTTACCACAAACAGTGTGTAGTGTAATGTCTGTTTTAATATGGACTAATGTAAGTCTCACTGCAATGCACAGAGTCAGCCCTGCATGGTACTTGGTTAGTTTACCTGGAATAAGGATAGCATGTGTGTGTGTGTACACATGGCATGAAGATGGCTTACATTTGGAATATTTTGATCAATTGTGAACTAGTTTTGCAGTATATCTGCAGGTCCACCTTATTAGTGCAGGATTCCACTTTGCCAGGTTCTGGATGCCAGGATCAACATTTTGAGAATTAGTTTTGGCCAAAGTTCTTGGTTTGCTGTTATCAACAACTTCTGTTTCAAGAAATCCATCCAAAAAAATTTTTTTGGTCATATATTATACATGAGCCAACAGATTTGCAGGGAGGATATTATTATAAATATAATAATGATAATAATTTTTTTAAAATTATATTCACATTTGTGCACAGAATCTGAGCAACTGTTATTTGGATTATGTATGCTATGCATTTGGTTGTGTCAGTCTGTCAGTCAGCTAAAGGACACCCCCTCACCATCAGCACTCCCACTTATGCCTGAGGCAAGAGCAACCACTAAACTGTGTTTAAGTGGTACACTTAACCATCCAATCCATACTATATAAACACACCCAGTCACTGTTTAAATATTCTAATTGAGGTCAGCAAAATTGTGAAGTACATGAGCCTGCTGTACAACAGCACTAATATGTATGTAGAGTGTGGTTGTGGCTTCTACAACTTTTTGTACACTTGGAAATGTATTACAGTCTGAAATTTTAACTAAGGGGGAAAGTTATGCTGTTACTAAAAGGTTGGGGGGGAAATTTATATTCCTTGGCTTCCCTGGCCAAGGAGGAACAATTCCCTAGGAAATTCTTTCCATTTTAAACATTTTTTCCTGGGGGGGGGGGGGGGGGTTGATTCAGAATAATCCTTGGTAACAGAAAGAGAAGTCCCTTACATTTCTTTAAGACTACTACACAATCCATGTAAATTGGCATACTACAATTTAATACTTCCATGATTTGTACATAGATTAAATACAATATAAATTATAACTACCTTTGTTCTAAAAACCTACACCTCAGGGTGTTTCCAACTGTTGAAGAAGCTGGTTATCATGATGCAATTGGTTGTTGCACAACTAGTAGTTCTTACAATGCAAACATGGAGGAAACACTACTACACACAGACAGCTCCATGCAGGTACACTAGGGTCATGATTGCCATCACCATGAGCAGAGATTCTCAACCAGGGGTAAATTTATCCCCTGGGGGTAATAAATGACATGGCAATGGGTAAATAACAGCTCTTCGAATAAATAAACTGATTGACTCAATTAATCTGCAATAGTCCCACTGATTGGCTTCTCATGTTTATGTTCATTTTTTTCACTGATATAAACCGACTACAATTTTTTTTTTTTTACAAAGTATATTACTAGATATTATGCAAAACCTAGATAATAGATGTGTTTTGTTTTACCTTATTATTTGGAGCCTTTATGATGTCTATGCATTTCAATGTTGTAATACTTGAGGCTGAGGGGGTCAATGGTGAGGACTGGCTGCAATCCCTAACCTAGAGCAATAGCCACCAATTCCCCCCCCCCCCCCCCCCCTCTACACTGCTACACTGGAGACACTTCCACTGTAGGTTTGTGGATCATGTGATCCCTAGTGTC
>OZ017780.1:11387399-11408636 GCA_963969325.1 Lycopodina hypogea | reverse complement strand
CTCCACTGAGCCATATGCATGACTGGTAAGGCTAGTCAGTGCCATTCCTATGCCTGGTGCTAGCTGGACCTGTTCTTATTCTATTCCACTGTCTAGTGTGTCTTTTAATATTAATCTAAAGATATATTTCCCTCCTTTAATTACTCTGATATTTAGCCATGCAACCAATACCACGAATAGTTATGATGGTACTATTAATAGAAGTTGTCCTAATAATAAGAAAGCAATGTTTGTCTGTCAGTCTATGTAAACTCCTCCTAGATGCCTGGACCGATTTTGATAACATTTTGTTTGAATGCTTCCTATTGTCCCAGTATGACTGATGAATATTTTGGTTCTGATTGGCTGCATATTGTGGCTGCTACAGGCATTTTTTTAGGAATTCAGATGAGAATTTATGGTAAAGGGTCATTCAAAGCACGCTCCCAAATCACACACACACACAACCCCAAAAAAGTAGCAAAAAAAATGCAGTATGAGTTGTTGATGGACTGATAGGCCACAAGGAGTGGCAGTGTAGGAGTTGTTGATGGACTGATAGGCCACAAGGAGTGGCAGTGTAGGAGTTGTTGATGGACTGATAGGCCACAAGGAGTGGCAGTGTAGGAGTTGTTGATGGACTGATGGGCCACAAGGAGTGGCAGTGTAGGAGTTGTTGATGGACTGATGGGCCACAAGGAGTGGCAGTGTATGAGTTGTTGATGGACTGATAGGCCACAAGGAGTGGCAGTGTAGGAGTTGTTGATGGACTGATGGGCCACAAGGAGTGGCAGTGTAGGAGTTGTTGATGGACTGATGGGCCACAAGGAGTGGCAGTGTATGAGTTGTTGATGGACTGATAGGCCACAAGGAGTGGCAGTGTAGGAGTTGTTGATGGACTGATAGGCCACAAGGAGTGGCAGTGTAGGAGTTGTTGATGGACTGATGGGCCACAAGGAGTGGCAGTGTAGGAGTTGTTGATGGACTGATAGGCCACAAGGAGTGGCAGTGTAGGAGTTGTTGATGGACTGATAGGCAACAAGCGTCAGGAACAAGATAGCAAGTATACATACAGACAGGCATACATACACATAGACAATTGCAAATGATAGTAAGATGAACCCCTCCCTGGCTGTATTCCTGTAGTCTCTCAGTGTGTGTGCTGACAGTGGAGAGGATAGAATAGGAGTGTCTTTAAGTAGGAGACCACTAATGTATAGTTGCTGGATTGGCATATTCCTCATGTATTTCTCACTCTGTGTGATATGATGCAGTTGGTGTACAACTTGTTGAGTCTGACATACAATTCCCGGATTCGAGTGAAGACCTACACAGATGAGATCACACCAATTGATTCTTGACTCCTCTCTTCAACTCCGCCAATTGGATGGAGAGAGAAGTGAGTGGTAATTGAAGAAGGTGTGGTGTAGGGGTAGTGCAGTGGTGAGGTCATAGTTTAAGCACACCCACTCCCTCCCCCCCCCCCCCTACCCATGATAATACTGTCCTCTCTGTCCACACCTCAGCACCAGGCATATCTAGTACTATCAGTGGCACTTCTTGTGGTAAGATTAACTATTTGTCTAAACTCAAGCCTGGTGGTCTGTACTACGTTAGTTTGTGACTACTCAAAACCTCAAACATATTTGTTGTTGTTGTTGTTGTTGTCCCTCATCATAACACACTGAACCTTGTTTACAGTTGTGCATTTTTATGACCTCATTTGTTGTGGTTGGAACTTACTCTTTCTTGTGTTATTATAACACCACTTTGCCCGTGTCCATAGCAACCACACCCCACTTACCGGTTACCACCACTTCCAGAGAGACTGTATGTGTGGGGGATGTGAGTGGGTGTGTCTCAGTGTGTGTGTGTTTTATTGTGTGTGAGTGGGTGTGTGTGTGTGGTGTGTGTGTGTGTGTGTGTGTGTGTGTGTGTGTGTGTTTATTGTGTGTGAGTGTGTGTGCGTGTGTGTTGAAATGATGTAGCTTTCACAGTGAGGGATGGGGGTGTGGGAGATGCAGAGTCCTGATTTGTCACCTTATTTGATAATACAGTTCAGCTGCCATGACATAGCCACCACAGAGCCCATGATCCTCTCATCTCTACTCTGGTGTGCAGCTGTTATTGGTAGGTAGCAATAAGCAATGGATGGGGAGTTGCTGTTTTGTGGAAGGTATTTAGACAGCAGTCAGAGTGAAATGGTATTCACCCACTCTGAAGTGGTATTTACCCTTCCCTCCTAACACACGATGATAGAATAGTTATGCACTGCCCACCATTTGCCCAGTAATTCCCCATCAGATTCTGAGTGTCCTAGTGGTGTACTTGTTTTATCTGTGTGTGTTGTGTGTTGTTTTGTGTTGTTGTGTGCAGGTATGGGACATGTTTGGTGTGTTCTTCTCCAACCATCCTGACCTCCGCCGTATCCTCACAGACTATGGTTTTGAGGGTCACCCCTTCAGGAAGGACTTCCCATTGACTGGCTACGTGGAGGTATACATGCAGCAGATGTGGTAGTGGCAGGGGGAGGGGCCAGTCTGCCTGTGTGGGCATGTGGTGCTGATGTCTTGTGCTGTGTGAACACATAACTACTGACACCTCATGTTAACCAATATAGTGGTCCTGTGCCATGTGGATGGAAGCCTGCAGGGAGTCTGAGTTGTCGATCTGAATAATATTAACGTAAATATTTATGTATCCATGACACAAAATGATTTTTAAGCCATTAAGGTTTCTTTTTTTCTTTTCCTTTTTTTTAACTCCTTTTTTCCCTTTTTTTATACTTTTTTTTTTTTTTTTTTTTTTTTACAAATCCACTCAAGCATAATACATCTCTATCTATCTATCTATCTATATATGTATATATTAGAGTTGTAGTCTGTATGTCTTCCCATAGCGCTTTCATTTTGCAAGTTAAACCCACCGACCCATATCTTTTTGGAATCAGCATCTCCAAGTGAACCTATATATGATCAAAACCACTTACTGTGCACGAGTCAGGCCCAAAAAAAAGCCAAAAATAGTACTTTGGCCAGACAAACCTTGAACCTACAGAGCTAAAATTTTGCAGACACAATCCTTGGGTATCTACTAAGTATTTTCACCAAAAAAAATTTTTTTTTCCGAAAGTGGCACCCCTGGTAGGGAAAAATGGAATTTTTAATTGTCCATTTAAAAAAATTTTGAAAAACCTAAAAATACCATGACTCAGTGGTAAAGGCACAGGTCTTCCAAGCTGAAATTCAATGATTCAAACCTGGACTAGGTTGATTTTAATCCCACTTTTTTTCTCTCCCTTTGTTTCCTACCTTCTTTTCTTCATTTACCATTCCCCCCCTCCCACATTTTCTTCCCATACTTCCTTCTATAATATTTTCTTTTTTTCTTTTTTTTTTTGGCCACTTTTTTTTCTGATTCTCCCACTGCTAAAATGTTTTAAAAAGAAATCATTAAAAGAAAATTAGTAGGTTAAATCAAGAATGCAGAGACATGCACATGTCGAATATATTTAATTAGGGTACCCGAATCAGGGTGTTGTTGTTTTTTTTTTTTTTAAATGCTGGGGGGGGGTTGGGGGACGGGGGGCGAAATAGAGATAGTCATCCGCGAGGGGGGGCATACATGTGTCACTGTATATGAATGTAAATGTTTGCACTATGATAGTGCAAAATGATAGTGCAAACATCTACAACATGCAATCCTAGACAGTTTTGTGGTTCAGGTTATAGTTTTTGTGCTAGAGTTCTTGCAAATGCAGAACTCTATCTTGCAAATGC
Organism: Lycopodina hypogea; assembly: GCA_963969325.1. Classification (NCBI taxonomy): domain Eukaryota; kingdom Metazoa; phylum Porifera; class Demospongiae; order Poecilosclerida; family Cladorhizidae; genus Lycopodina; species Lycopodina hypogea. The sequence continues at coordinate 11,404,878 of OZ017780.1, read as the reverse complement.
AGTCACAATCTGCTGAATAAACTTTGTGGTTAGTTGCTAGAGTTCTTGCAAATGCTTGCATGACCTGCTAGCCTATATAAGTCAGTGCTTCAGCAACTTAGTCAGTTTAAAAGAGTTTGAGAAGATGGACTTTTGACGTTACTTACTAGTGCAAGCACTTCAAAGCAATCTTCTGTGCCTACTACTAGTAGCAGCAGCAGCAACAGTGAAGATATGAGCAGTTGTCTTCTGATAGTGTCAGCTTAGAGCCGCCACCAAAAAAAAAAAGCCTTTGCAGCACAGCTAACTACAGAGCTGAGTCAAAATACAGAGCTAAGTCAAAATACAGAGCTAAGTCTGGCCACAGCGAAGTACAGCGAGAAGTGGGAAAATGATTTTCCTTGGCTGGAATATGATGAGAATTACCAAGGAGCATTCTGCAAAATTTGTCGTAAGAGGGATCAGCATTCTTCTCAGAAGACAGGTGGAGCATGGATTACGAAAAAGCCCTTCAAAAATTGAAAAAAAGCAGTAGAGAAGACGTGTGCCCATGCCAAGAGTGATGATCACATTTGATATTCTGAAGCTGAAGTGCTAGCAGCCAAAGCTGATCTATTTTACAGCAACTGCAGAGTGTCACAGAAGAGCAGAGGATAACAACAGGAAGGGTAGTAAAGCACTTCTGCGATGTACTCACTTCCTTGCATGTAATCATATTCCCCACACCTCAATTTTGCTGCTCTTGTTGATTTAATTGTAACCTGAAGTAAAAGTCACCAAACCTTCTGACACTCGTTGGTTAGCTCACGAACGATGTGTCAAGGCAGTGAAAGAGAGCTCTGTTGACATTGTGACTGATCTTGAGAGCTTCTATGAGCAAACGCATGTGCCAGAAGCACTGGGACTTAGCAAAGCTCTGTCAAGGAAGTCTACTGTGATAGCCATGTACCTCCTTGTCTTCATACTGCCTCAAGTTGCTAAACTGAGTAAATGTCTTCAAACTGAAAAGCTCGACTTGACTGCTATTTCTGGCCTGGTTGATTCTACCCTTCTCACTCTTGATGATGCTTTGTTGCCTGCTGCAGATTGGGTGTAGGAGTTACTGGATGCTTGTGACGAGCTTCAAGCTACCACAAAAATTGAAATGAACTCTGAATCAATCACCTCCTTTTAAGAAAACGTGGCTAAACCCTTTGTCACTGACTTAAAAGGGAACATTTCAAGAAGGTTTTCTTCCCAGGATATTGTAGCATACTTTAGTATCTGTGATCCTTTGAAGCTGCCACAAAATGACTCTCCTGATCTATGGCAAGGAACTTGCAGCCAAATCAATAGAGGAAGAGGAATTTATCGTGCCTGCTTTAGTTTCGCCAGACATTTGCACAGAGTGGATGACATTCAGGAAGTACATCACTCGGGAGCCTAAGGAAGACACCAATAAGTTGCTGAAGGAATTAGCCACTGACACATGCTAGTTGAGATGTTCCCCCACCTCAGTGACCTTGCTATAGTATCCCTTTCGATCCAGTTGGGACAGTATCAGTGGAGCAAAGTTTTTCAAGATGAAGATGATACAAACAAGGCTGAGGAATCATCTTGGAGAGCAAAACCTAGCTCACCTGATGAGAATTGAAATAGAAACACCTGAAACACTTCCAGATGACATTGTAGAAAGTGTATTTGATATTTGGAACAGAAAACCTAGACGTATTGCTGTATAATGTACTTTATTTGCTTTTACAAAAAATGTTCAAAGGGGGGGGGGGGGCACAAAATCCTGAAAATCCCCGCTCCCCCTAAAAAAAAAAACCCTGTAGATTCTTATTTGTAGAATATGACTTGTGATTTTTGTTTTATTCATTGAGTTGATTTGCTATTTGAGTTGATTTGTTTCATAAAGATTACTGGCCTGAGTAGGAGGAAGCATACTTGCACACACATATACACATGCATGAATTGTAATCAGGTGACTGGTCATTCAGTTATCTATTATTGTGTGACATTGTCATCTCAATTGGTTGGATACCAACCAATTTAAAGGAGGCCAGTCTGTGGAATTCTCTTGAACAGTGTTGCCAGAAGTAGTGATTTTTGGAAACAAAATTGGGAGGGAAAAGGTCTGATTGGGAAATTACCAAAATTCTCAAGAAATGTAGTGAATTTTCAGCAGGATTCAGGGACTCCAGACAAAGTTAGACCATATCAAGCTGCCCATGCAAAAGAAGATGAGACTGGAAGAGAATACCTTCAAGTTTCTGAGGAACATATTCATAAGGCTGAAGAAAGAATCAAGCTCCTTACCAAGACAGCTCCATTCCATTTGTCACTATTGCAAGCCACACCTGCAAGAGAATATCTGTGTCTACAATCCTTTCCATAAAATGTTTCATCCCAGGGAGAACTGGCGTCTAACTGCCCCACATCATGCAACTGGCCAGGGACACCAGCACAGAGAATTTCTGGATGGATGTGCACTCATATAAGGATCCAATGGGGAAGTTTCCACTCCAACGGTTCAGCCTGGGTATGCTGAAAATGTTCTGTCTCCCAATTTTAAATGCTGGCAAGTGGTGCATACGGCAAGTATTGAAGCTGTGATCTGAAGGAAAGCTGTGATCTGAAGGAAAGCTGTGATCTGAAGGAAAGCTGTGATCTGAAGGAAAGCTGTGATATGTTCCAATATAAATTTGTAGTATGTGGTTTGTTTGCTAAATATAATCTGTGTTGGTGTTTTATAGCGATTTTTTTTTCAATAGCTGAAAGTGAGTAGTGATAAAAAGTTATAATTTTGAGCTGAATCCGTCAGGTAACACTGGTATTGAATCATGAGTTTTTCAATAATACTTCTGTGAATGAAGAGGCTTGAATTACATTTAATGAATGTTGTTGTTGTAGCCATTGCTATGCGAGGTCCACCTCGTTGCTGTCGTCCTCTTTGCCCACCTCCAGCCCCAGATACCCAGCTGCCTCCACAGGGGAGTACCACAGGCACTCTGGGATCTGGCTCATGGGCTTGTATGGACACTCAAGGAGGTGAGCCACATTGTGTGGCCCCATCCTGCACTCAGGGCACTCGTCTGGCACCGAGGGATCAAGGCTGTTCCTGTAGCTGTTCAGTGTGATGCTGTACCCTGATCTTAGTTGGGCGAGTGTGCACCTTGTTTTCCTTGGCAGTTCTCCTCCTCCTTGTTGATCTTGGGTCATCCTATGCAATTTGCCAGATTGGTGGGTGTAGGAGGAGGCTGCCTTCACCGCCAGGTCTCGATGGATTTGAGCGAGGCCCGCCCTGTATGCCGGCTCATCCGGTCCTTCAGGGTCTACTGGCCAACATGGTCCAAGAGCCTGTCACCGAACTTTGCTAGCAGTGTGGGGCTGACCTGCCTGGACCCAGGTGGCGGCTGCTCAGTAGTCCGATGGTCAGGAGGTCTCTCCTTGAAAACTCCTAGGAGGAACTGTATACTGAGCAGCTCATTGTGCTCCCCCACCATCATGAGTCTGGTCTTGTGATGTAAGTGAGGCACAGATGTCATGGCATGACATCCGGTCACCGTTCTCAGGGCTGCTTTTTGCTTCACCTGGAGGTCTCCCCAGCGGCTATCACTCAGTGATGGCGTCCATATGAGTGACACGTACTTCATCACGGAGCAACCTATTACCATGTAGGTTGGGAGGAGGACGTCCTTGGTGCAGCCCCAGTCAGACCTGGCCAGCTTCTGGAGAATGTTGTTCCGCTGGCCGACCTTTTTACATGTGTTCCTGATGTGCTGTGAGAAGGTGAGTAAGGGATCCAGAGTGACCCCCAGTACTTGTGTGGTCCAGCTGCTGGGAAGTTGGCGACCGTCTACCGTGACATTAAAATGACTCCCGACCTTTTTTGTCCATTTGGTGAAAAGGGTCATCATGAACTTTTCCACAGAGAGGCACAAGTTGCGCTCCTGCATCCAGTGGTGTAGCTCATCTAGGTAGGCAGAGAGTGGCCCACGAGTGTCGCTGGCTTCACACCTGATGTCATGATGGTGATATCGTTGGCATAGCTCACCACCTCAATGTTTTGAGGTGGGGCGGGCATGGAGCTCATGTAGGTGTTGAAGAGCACCAGCGACAACACTCTGCCTTGGGGCACCCCCTGTCAGACTTTCCTCATGGTGGACCGCTTGCCCCTGAACTCCACAAAGGTGCTGTGCCCCCTAAAATAGGAGCACAGCCACCTTATGGTGGAGTTTGTGATGCTGGACACGCAGATATCTTCCAGGAGCACCGAGATGTTGACTGTGTCGAAGGCTGTGATCAGGTCCAGGGCCACCAGCGCTCTCTGGGCTTTTATCTGTTGAAACCTGTGCTGATCTTTTGCACTATGACGTTCAACACGGTGGTAGTTGAACGTCCCAGATGGAAGCCGTGCTAATGGTCCACTAGAGGTAAATGTTCTTGGACCTCTGGCAGGAGGAGCCTCTCAACAACCTTTGCCACTGGTGATAGGAGAGCGATCTGAAGAAGAAGCTTTTGGAATTTCTGGCCAATTTTCCTGGCTTGAGGAGTGGGATGATGCGGCCAACCTTTCACAATGCCAAGATGATTGTGGAGATGATGGAGAAGTTGATGACCACGGTGAGGTAGTGGATGACCCCTGGTCCAAGGTGTTTGAGATGGATCGGAGCAATGCCATCAGGACCAAGGGCCTGGAGGCTTTGGTGGACTTGATGGAGTTGGCCACCTGTAAGCTTGGAATCTCTGCTTACTCTCCACTCGGTGTAATTATTTCTACTCAAACTACTTCCTGTCAGCTTGTGAGGCTGAAAATGCCGGAAGTGGTGCTTGAAAAGCCGGGTATATGCTGCTAGAATTACTACAGGCCCGTAGCCGGGGGGGGGGGGTTGCGCTTACCAACAAGAGTTTGTCAGTAATGGTCCTCCCCGGTCAGTTTTGAAGTATATCAGATTATCTGAAACTCTACGTGACCTTCTTCTGCTGTAGTGTGTCACTGTGTAACTGTGAGTCAGCGCCTCCTACCCATTCCCTGAATCTCTCAACACCCTAGTGTATTAGATGGAAGTTATGCTTGCTAGGGGCAAAAAAGGCTGCTACCAGAAGTGGTGGTTTTCTCAGGTACTTCAAACTGGAGTGTTCACTTCCAATGTCTATCCTTAGTGGTTATGGTGTTGCTGATGAGAGCCATGTAGCTATGTTCAGTAGTTTTGAGGACATTTATGTAAATGATAATCTTAGGTTGGGACCTTCTGCTGGTGATGGAGGTTTGAATCATCATGATGTAGATGGTAATGGTGGTCTTGATTTGAACATCTAGTTAAACTTAATATGGAGGTAAGGCTTGCTGGAAGAAGAGGGCAACTTCCAGAAGTGATGATTTGAAGTACTTGAAGGCACAACGTCCACTGCCAATTTCTATTGTTAATAATGAGGGTGTTGCTGATGTAAGACATATACCTGTGATTAGTACTATTGATGGCGATTGTGAATGTCTTAGCTTGGGATCAGCAGCTAGTTGTGCAAGTTTGGACCATCTAGATTATATTGGTGGCCCTGACAGTTCATCTCAAGAAAGTTAAGATATTGTCTTTTTCATAGTGCCTAATATGACCACTACTGAAGTAGTTAGTGTGGTAAATTCTTTGGATAAAGATAAAATCTTTCAATTTTTAAAACATTTTCTTTCTTCTAAAACGTTTCCTTTCCTTAAGTAGTATATTGTATCGAAGTAGGGGCATAAATTTGTGAGGAGTTGAGAAATTACAAATTTAGCTGGTCAAATCGCGCACTTTGAGGCAATGTAACTTTTTTTAAAGTAAACAAAAAAAACACATCTAATCCACGGCAGCAAAATTTGAATGATCAACATGCACACTGTGTTAAATTGGTTTCCTAATGCAGCAAAAAATTCAAATCATAAACACATTGCTCCAAATTGGTTTCAAGATTCAAAAACTACGACAGAGCACACACTGCTCTAAATTGGTCTCCTAATGCCAGTTAGCAGGAGCCAGAATTTTGAAAATTGGGGGAGAATGAGTGAACCATTGTTGGGCAATGTTAAGTAACCAAGTTCAATATCCATATCCGTGGACACTGGCAATGGGTCATGTCCTAAATTAGTGTCTGAATAAAGTAGAGTTGACTGGACATGGACTCTGGTCTCTGTACAAGATATTAGAGTTTAACCCCAAAATTGTCTGCAGATTTGAACAACTGTGGATTCTATGTATGCATATTGCATGAGTTGGTGAAGGTGGGGTAGTGGGTGTGTGGAGGGTAGTGGTGTGTGGAGGGTAGTGGGTGTGTGGAGGGTAGTGGGTGTGTGGAGGGTAGTGGGTGTGTGGAGGGTAGTGGGTGTGTGGAGGGTAGTGGGTGTGTGGAGGGTAGTGGGTGTGTGGAGAGGAGTTTTAGAAGGATTTTTGCAAATTAATACTCTAATCATGGCACGATTTGAATAACTGTAGCTTTCAGGTGAAATGGCTATAAAATATTCTTGGTTGGTATATAATAAGGTATTGATTGGGTGGTATGTTGTATTTTCTGTAATTTTTTTTTAAAAGATAGAAGTAAATATGGAATTCTAGTCAATACACCTTTTAAAAAGTGGGTCAATGTACACAAGATAGTAAATAGTCATCACTCTAATCTGTACCGTCTTAATGGAATGGCAAATTCAAGTACTTTTGTCCAATCTGTGGAAAATCCACAGCACAATGTAGATGTATGTATTAATTCTGCACTGGCTAAAACTATTGAGAAAAAAGACACAATTGTTCTGCAGTGTATCTTATTTTGTGGATAGCAATGCTTGGCACTAGGGGAGATGGTGGACCTTGATATAATGGTAACCAGGAAATTTCCTAGCGTTAATGAAGGTATTCAATTGGCTAAGCATAACTCCATCACAAATGATCACCCTGAAAGACCAAGGCTAAAGAATATCATGTATGCATCACCCTATGTACAAAATGAAATAATTAATATTAGTAAAAACATAATAAGAAATATTTAGTTGATAAAATAAGAAGTGCAATCATTTTTTGATAATGGTGGATGAAATAACTTTTAATAAAAAAAGTAATTGATTTATGTGTTCAGTTTGTAAAGCATGACATCAGAGAGGATTTTGTTGTTGTAATATGCCAAAATAACTGGAGTTACTGGCTAGGTTATTCCTACTTGTGTCCTCGATGGCTATGACAAATTAGGTGAGAATGTCAAAAATGTTTGAGGACAGGGTATGATGGAGAGTCCAATATGTCCTGTGAGTGGATTGGATTGCAAATTGACTAACTCTCCACTATTTGTAAGATATAAAAAGTTATCATTATCACAAATTTATTTCAGGCCCAGCAACACCTGGTATATTCATCGTGTTTACTGGGGTAGTATTTTAATTTTAAAAAAAGAACAACAAAAAAAATCAAACTAAAACAAACACACCTGTATCTGTTGCACTTATTATTAAGAACTAACACGGCTGGATTTTGAGTGTTCCATCCTTTCAATTAACTGATAGTATATATTTTACATGTTGATTTTTATGAATACTAGTGAAAAACCCATCCTATGGGCAGTTTTACGGCCCACATAGTCAAAATTTTCTGCATGCCGAAGTTTTAGGTCTGTAACTCAATTCTGTTTTCTGACAGAAGTACAATTTTTGGCTTTTTTTAATACTTAGAAAGAAGTGTGGCCATATAGACATGCTTGTAACGTCCCCCTGGTGACTGATCCTAAATGTATATGGTTTTGTGGTCTAACTTCAACCGTTCAAGCATGAATTGAGGACACACAGACAGACAGACTATTCGTACTTTATTGTGTAGATATTACATTGTAGAGCTTTTGCAGCACATGAGTTGTTCACATATTCATCTTTCTAATTAATAAAAACATCTTCACTCTGATTACTCAAAGGGTCCAGTTTTATGCTAAGCTGACTTTGCACTGCGACAGAACTCTTGTAAATATTGAAGGAGGTCTGTGTCCTCTGTAATCTGCCTCAATCTATGATCCACCTCTAATGAAGGACGTCAGCTGGGATTCAACTCGTGACTCTATATGCAATATATGTATATATAACATTATGTAGGACTATTTGGCCATTATGCATGGCCATATTTTTCAACTATATTTTGTGAAATTTGTATGGTACTTCACAATAATACTTGAGAATGTGGAACACTTAAACAAACATGTCATGAAGCATATCATTGGAAAGCATTGGAACTAAGCTTTCACTTGGAAGTAAGATTAAAGGTACGGGTGAGTGACAACAAGTGATGGTATATATTAGATATCTCATGAATAATTAATGAGAATCGGGTTACTTCCCCCCCCCCAAAAAAAAAGAATTCCCCTTTCAAATATCCTGGCTACAGGCCTGTACTATAATAATGCACCGATATCTATCTGTCTGCCTATGTTTTTGTCCTAGACATGTGGATTAATTTTAATGAAACTTTGCATGAATATATCCTATGGCCCCAGTTGGTGACAGAAAAGTTTGTCTCACTTGCTGCCTGTTGTGGCCGCCACAGACATTTTTAGGCATCAACTTCATTTACTACTAGACCCATGCATCTGTCAACTCTATAAACTCTAGATTTATAAGGCTGAGGGTCGTCGATCTTGCGAACTTCCAGTCAGTATGTTTACATCCTTCTATTGACAACCATACATACTCTCATACTTTATGCCTCAAGTGGTAGCCATCTGGGAGTCATATTATAGATTTGTTTTCATTGTAGAACCACCTTCACATTATGCCTCCTCATCTCATGCACGATCTGATCAACTTTCTTGTCTTCCCCTGTCTTTCTCACTCTCTTTCCTCTGCTACTCACTACCTCTACTGGTCCTTGGATGTCTACCATGGAATGAACATTCCATGACCCCATCTGCCATGATGATGGCATCTTCTTTTTGCTCAATGTGCAACATGGTCACTCGCCTGAGATGGTGTCAAGCCCTCTGCAGGTGTACAAGCCTGTCATGTAGCAAATGACGCCATCACATGACTGCCTGTTTCCAAATACATGTTTTCAAAACTTACTCCACGCTTAGGACTGCAATTTGCAAAGTAACTTCTGCCCAGGGGTCACCATGTGGGGGCGCTGGCCGATATAGCTCTGACAAGAACCGACTCCCTACCCACTCCCCCCCCCTCACACACGTGCACACGCGCGTACACACACGCACAAAGTGAAACAAAACAAATTTTCTCTTTCACAGCTTGTAGAAGCAACAGTTCACAATGACTATAATCCTTCATATAAAAGAAGAGTGATAGGAATATCATTCCTTGGAAAACTTCCATAAATTTAGACAGGATTCCCCCAGTAACTCCAAAGTTCACGGATACATACAGACATGACAGTTTCATATAAATTAGTTACACCATTATATCTCCTTATATGGTGTGTGTTGTGTGAGGGAGGGAGGGAGGGAGGGAGATCAAGGAACCATTGTGCAACACTTTTATACCTATTACCCCAAAGTAACCAATTTGGGTGTTACTACTACTTTCTAATACTATGTTTGGTGTTCAAACATCACTGATGCTCCATATGACAGTAACTTATATATGCCCAAGAAAATATAACCATATTTAAAATCTAGTTCTCCTTCCAACTCAGTTTTTAATCCCCCATCCATCTCCCAGGGAATTACTCCATGAAATTCTGTTGTTGCATAGAACAGTTATAGAAATAATAATCAACTCTTTCTTTTTTTTAATGTAACCTTTGAAGGTTCGCTATGATGATGAAGTCAAGCGTGTTGTGTGTGAGCCACTAGAAATGACTCAGGAGTTCCGCAAGTTTGACCTGTCGTCTCCATGGGAACAGTTTCCTAAGCACAGACAAGCACCAGAGATCACAGCAGCTGATCCATCAACACCTCCAACTCCAGCCAAGGAGCAGACCTCTGACTAGGACAAGACCTCCCACTTAGCATGTAGCATGAATATTCTTGAAATTATGTAGTTGTTTGTTTAACACCTTGTTATCGTATTTACATAATCTGGTGATGTGTGTTCTTTAGCAAAAGCAAGCAAAAAAAAAAAAAAAAAAAAAAAAAAAAAAAAAAATTTAAAAAGAATTAATAATTGTATTGCACAAGGCAAGTATGACATAATTAGATTAAGGATTACATATGCATGCACATGACGACATGTGCGTGGAGTGGGTGATTGGTTGTTCATTATAACTTTATGTAATGGCCATTAATGTTCATGTTTATTATTCTAAGTTTAAAGGATCCCCTACTTTCCTCTCACTCTCCTCAACCTCCACCCTCTCCTCAACTTCCACCCTTCCCAGTATCTTAAAGGTCACACTTGCAGCTCACCCAGAGAGCACCGTATGATTAATAATACAATACTGTAGTGTTGTCAAGTGAGTGCATAATGTCTGTGTTCTCTAGAAGAAAACCGTATATAGGAGGGGAAAAATTTTTTTTCCAAGAAAAAAACTGTTCCTATGAAATTTATGAATTCTTGGAGCAGTGTGATGTTAACAATTGACAAGTTAGAAACATGTACTGGTCTCACCAGCAAGCACTCATCCAAAATCAGTTTTGAATGCAGAGGGAGAGCCAGGCATCCCACACCACCAACCCTGCCGTACAACTTCAGAGAATACTTCCATGTCTGAGGAGATCAATCTTACTTGGTTGACCAAAGTCTGGATCTGCTAGTGTCTGATCTGACCGGTGTTTCCATTCAGACTTGAACGAAATACGCTGAGTCGGTAGTTCACAGGTCACTCAGGGCACAATGACAGCGCTAACAGTGATCTCTTTAGTGAATCCCTGTAGGGGGGAAATGACAAAATTAGTGAACAACTGAATAGAGAGTCATGAGAAAGACCAGCAATCCCATGAATTCTGGCATGTCGATCGGATCTCTTGAGACATAGAGCCTGTGCCAGACGTTCAGATATGAAGGAGACAAATATAGAATCCAAGAGAGCTCTTGCTTGAATGGAGGAACCATCAGGTCCATGTGACAATACACGACAGGTCATAAGTAGAGCACCTGTAGGAGTACCAGGACTAGCATTGGCCACCAAATTAACACCTTGAGTAGGAGCATGAATTTCCATTTCTTGGTCAACATGCAGCAGGGTGTGGTGAGATCTCTGGCCTTATGACAACAATGAGTAGATCGACACTGCTTCATAAAATGTCCCAGCCATTGGCGCCAGCCACACACACACATACACACACACACACACACACACACACACACACACACACACACACACACACACACACACACACACACACACACACACACACACACACAGCGGGGAGGAGGGGGGAGAGTAACATTGGCTGGGTCACACCTCTTCCTTTCCCTGTTAGGGCTAGGGCTGTGTAAGGCTAAAAATGCCAAAAATGATATTTCAGCAAAAACACTTGAACCAAGCAAGTTAGACCCATGAATCCATATATGTTTGGAATCAATATAATCTGGGGGATTTTTTAAGTATATGTATATGGCCAAAGCTTTATTAACCAAACATGGGTGTGGTCTGTCCATAGCCACACCTACTGGAAGTTGTTTTGGCTATTGAAGGCTAATTAAACCACCAACAAGATGAAATTTGGAATGAAACTTCCACACAAATGGATGATCATTACTAATCACATGTTAGTGTGTCAATGTGTGTGGTCTGGTCATTGCCACACCCATAGGACAAACTAATTTATGGACTAATCAGGCTGAAATTGAGCATATGGAGTCGAAGTAACCGGGTGAGCATTATTGTTGCAGAGTGACTTCTGTACTAAGGCTGAACCCAAGTAACATTAAACAAGTATTGAACGTAAACATTATGTATGTGTGTATATATATATATATATATACATATATATATACACACACATAAACATTATGTATGTATATATATATATACGTAAACATTATGTATGTATATATGAACCGTATTGGTTACTCATGCGTGAATTATTGTGGTTGCATTCATTAATTGTATTGTGGGTGTTCCGTGGTGGTGGGAGTATTTAAGCTCAACCACCATGACTTTCTGGACAACCTTTACCTTTTTTGGAGTTCTTTTGAGTTAGACTGCTGGTGTGCAGCAACAGTGTATGTACTTCAGAATATATTTGCTAACTATAGAAAGTCTATCTGTGGTGGACAGTAAACCACCTGGTGGCAGTGTAACAGTGTTGAAATAAGACACGGATTCAGACAGATTTGGTTTAGGCGGCAATCGCTGGGATGTACAGTTGGGTACACACCACGACAATTATTAACTACATGCAGATGTGGCAATGTGTGCGGTTGGATATTAGCCACACCCACAGGAAGTTGTTTTGGCTACCAAAAGCTAATTAAGGTCTAGCCAGGCCGAAATTTGAGTGGCTTCTATAATGTCTTATGTTAACATTGGCTGGGCAACATAAGGTATACGCTGCTAGTATATACATATGTGTGTGTGTGTGAAAGTAAAAAAATATTTCTTTGAAATAAAACGGTAAGTAGGGATGATGTGTCAGCAAGAAGTGCAGAAACAAGAATTCTGTGACAGTGTGTGTTACAAAATCCCCAACTTCACTGATTCCTGTGAATTTAGAATTCTATACAGATAGTGTGACAGTCTGTGTTGCAAAATTCCTGAAAACTTAAAATAATTATTCAACATGAGCTAGCTACAAGCTAATTGAAGAGGTGGCAGTCTTTGGGCATCACATCTTACACATTATGTGAGAATGTGGAATTGGTGAAGTAGGGAATTTTATAACACACTCACAGAATTCTTGTTTCTGCACTTTTTGCTGACACATCCTCCTTACTTACCGGTTTCATTTCAAAGAAATATTTTTTACTTTCACTTATTTCCACACTGTCAGATAGCTAGCTACAGTACTGGATTGGCATCTTGTATACATCTGATTGGCATTCACAAGTGTGCACATATTTTTTACTTTCACTTGATAATTCTGTGCTTGGACAAATTAGTAGCGTCAAAATGGCCATTTTAACTTAACACTTCAGCTGTTAGTCTGGGATATACTTTGGTAATTTGTTAGCATGGCAAAGCAAATAAAGAGGTTGTGGACCTAGTCCAAAGAATCAGTAAGCTGTTAGCATACCTATTGCATGATTTGCTGTAGCCAGCTAGGCTCTAGCCGTGGAACTGAAGAATAATAATAAGAAGGTAGATGAAGAACATTTGGCAATTTTAAGAGTCTAGGCTGGCTACTTTATCGATTGATTCGGTGGACAGACACTATCTTGGTAGTTTATGTTGCAGCTTATATGGACTGCAAGTGAGTTTTGTAGCCTAGGTTTGAGCCATCGCAGAGAAAGTGAAGTTTTATGTTGTACTAATAGCATATACCTGGCGTTGCTCGGCCAATGTCAACTTGAGACATTATAGAGCCTATCAAATTTCGGCCTGGTTGGTCCTTAATTAGCTTTTGGAAGCCAAAACAACTTCCTGTGGGTGTGGCTAATTAAAGAAAAACCACACACATTGCCATACCCACATGTAGTTAATAATGCTCACCCAATTACTTGGACTCAGTATGCCAAATTTTAGCATGATTAGTCCATAAATGAATATTTGGCAGGCATGATATCCTATGGGTGTAGCCAGGACCAAACCACACCCTGTGATACATACATGTGATCAATAATGCTCGCCCAGTTTCTTGGAAGTCTCATTCAAAATTTCATTCTGGTTGGTCATTTCATTAGCTGTGAATAGCCTAAATAACTTCCAGTGGCTGTGGCCAGACCACACCCATATTTGGTTAATAATGCTTTCCTTGGTACTTGGACACGCCAAAATTTTGCCTGATTGGTCTCTGATCAACTTTTTTAAAGCCAAAATTTCTTCTTGTGGCTGTGGCTATGACCAAAGCGCACCTATTACCATGCCCACATGTGTTTAATAATGCTCACCCGGGTTCTAGGAGAGTATATACCGAATTTCGGCCTTTCTGGTCCAAGTGTTTAGCTGTGATGCCTAGACACTAACATATTTATAAACCAAAATATATATATTAAAGTGTGTTTGTTGAACTAACTCCTTTGGTCCAAGCGTTATTCGGAAGTTTTTTTTACACACCAATGGGAAAAGGTGTAGCCAGGAGGTATCCCACCCATGTTACTCCCAAAGTCAAGTTGTGTATATGTACCATATATCAAGTATGTCGCTCCAAGGGTCTGTTTGGCCAAAGTACCATTTTTGGCCTCTTTTGGGCCTGACATGAAAACAGAAGTGGGTGTGGTCATATAAATGTACTTAAAACATTCCTCAGATTTTATTTATTCTAAATATATATGGGTTCATTGGGCTAATTCCCTAGGTTCAAATGTTTTTGCTGAAATAACATTTTTGGCATTAATAGCATTACACAGGGAAAGGAAGAGGTGTGGCCAGGTGGGACACAGCCCATGTTACTCCCAGAGTGAAGTTGTACATACATACCAAGTTTTAGATCTGTAATTCCAATGGTTTTTCTTGAAAAAATACCATTTTTGGCTTTTTCTCGTTACTATGGTAACCATTTTCCAGATTTTTAGCCCATGTTTAAGTTGGGTCAAAACCTACCATCATGCCAAGGTTCAGAAAAATCCACCTACTGGTTTGGCCAGAATGATGGTACAGACAGACAGACAGACAGACAGACAGACAGACAGACAGACAGACAGACAGACAGACAGACAGACAGACAGACAGACAGACAGACAGACAGACAGACAGACAGACAGACAGACAGACAGATTCTGTATTTTCCCCGACATGCCACCTGGCTTAAAACCATCTCAGGGTGGGTCTCCTCCATCCCTAAAAGTTTGGTCAAAATCTAACAAAGGGATTTTGAGAAACAGATGAACATAGTTACACAGTTACACAGTTACATAGGTCTTCTAATATATACATAGATGTACGGTCACTTTGTTGTCACTCACCCCCTACCCTTAATCTTATTGCCAAATGAAAGCTTAATTCAAATGTTTTCCAATGTATGCTCCATGGCATGTTCAAGTGCCCCACATGCTCAAGTATTATAGTAAAGTACCATACAAATTTCACCAAATATGATTAAAAAATATGGCCATCGAGGACAGAATTAGCTATCACCTAGCCAGTAACTTTAGTTAATTTGGCATATTACAAAAAAAATCCTCTCTGATGTCATGGTTTACAAATCGTACACATAAAATTATTCATTATTAAAAGAAGTTATTTCATCCACCAATATTAAAAAATGATTTGTAATTCTTATTTTATCAACTCAATATTTTAAATTATGTTCTTACCTGAATTAATTATTTCCTTTTGTACGCAGGGTGATGCGTATGTGGTATTCTTTAGCTTTTTTCTTTCAAGGCGAGCATTTATGACAGAGTTATGATTAGCCAATTGAATACCTTCATTAATGCCAAAAAAAAAAAAAGAAAAAATTCCTGGTTACCATTATATCAAGGTCCACCATCTTCCCTAAGTGCCAAGCATTACCGTCCACAAAATAATGTACACTCTGGCTGAACAATGAATTGTGTCTATTTTCCTCAATAGCTTTAGCCAGTGCAGAATTAATGCATACATCCACCTTGTGCTGTGGATTTTCCACAGATTGGACAAAAGTACTTGAATCTGCCATTGCATTAAGGTGGTACAGAGTAGAGGAATGACTATCTACTATGTTATGTCATTGACCCATTTTTAAAAAGGTGCATTAACAAGAATTTCATATTTATTCCTATCTTCTACAAGCAAACTAAAGAAATACAAAACCTACCATCCAATCAATAACTTAATATATACCAACCAAGAATATTTTACAGCTATACAATATACTCCTTGGGGAAAAGGAAAGTTTCGGAAAAAACCAAATGTTTTAAAAATCTAAGATTTGATCTTTATTCAAAGAATTTACATCAATTACTTCAGTAGTGGACATACTATGCATAATAAAAAAAAAGAAAAAGAGACAACACCTTAACTTTCTTTAGATAAACTGTGAGGGCAGTTGGGGTTTTAAAAACCATTTAATCCCCAGGTATGGTAGGTTGCTGCCACCAGAGTCAATACCCAGCTAACAGAGTAGTTTAGGCTATAAATTAAGAACTTCATTAGCAATTTAGCAAAGACTGCAGACAGTGGCCTTTTCAGGGTCTCTTTACCCCTGGCCACACACTAGCATTACATGATACATACTTACATACATACCTAGAATTTAGACACATTAGCTACCTATAAGGTTCCATAAGCTAATATAATACCTAAGACTTAATAACAGCACAAGTACAGACACATAACTTGGTCATTTATCTTGTTCAAATATATGTTTACAATTAACTAATAAATATTCTGGGCTTGGCTAGGCCATGTTTAGGATTGACCCTCGACAAGGGCCACCATTACCACCAAGATGGTTCAAACTTGCACAATTAATATTTAGCAGCTGATCCCAAAGCTAAAATTTTTACAACCGCTATCAATAGTACTAATTACAGGTATATGGTTCACATAAGCAACACCATCACTACTGACAATAGAAATGGACAGTGGGCATTGTGCCTTCAAGTACTTCAGAAGATAATCACTTATGGAAGTTAACCTCTTCTCCCAGTAAGCCTTGTTTCCATATTAAGTTTAACTAGATATCCCAATATCAGGACCACCATTACCACTACATCATGATGATTTAAACCTCTATAACCAGCAGAAGGTCCCAACCTAAGATTGTCACTGACACAAGTACCACCAAAATTACTGAACATAGCTACATGGCTTGCATCAGCAACACCATAACCACTAAGGGTAGACATTGCAGGGGCGGCAGTAATTTTGATGGCATTTGTGTCAGTGATAATCTGGTCTCTGTGCAAGATATTAAGTTTAACCCCAAAATTGTCTGCAGATTTGAACAACTGTGGATTCTATGTATGCATGTTGCACGGGTTGGTGAAGGTGGGGTAATGGGTGTGTGGAGAGTTTTGGGGGGGTTCTTGCAAATTAATAGTCTAATCACTGTGTGATTTGAATAAATATTGCTTTCAGGTGAAATGATTATAAATTATTCTTGGTTGGTATATAATAAGGTATTGATTGGATGGTAGGTTTCGTATTTTCTGTAGTTTGTTTGTAAAAGAGAGAAGTATGGAATTCTAGTCAATACACCTTTGAAAAAGTGGGTCAATGTACATAAGATAGTAGATAGTCATCCCTCTAATTCTGCACTGGCTAAAACTATTGAGGAAAATAGACAAAATTTGTTCTGCCGAGCATATTTTATTTTGTAGACAAGTGTATTTTATTTTGTGGACAGTAATGCCTGGCACTTAGGGGAGGTGGTGGACCTTGACATAATGATAACCAGGAATTTTTTTGGAATTAATGGAGGTAATCAATTGGCTAAGCATAACTCCATCATAAATGCTCACCTTGAAAGACCAAAGCTAAAGAATACCATATATGCATTACCCTATGTATGAAATGATATCTCAGGGTGGGTCTCC
>OZ017780.1:11346559-11387199 GCA_963969325.1 Lycopodina hypogea | reverse complement strand
ATCTTGGTTTGAATTCATCCTCAATGGTGTAGAGATTGTATGAATGGGTTAAACCTCTCTTTTGCCACTCAATGATGGATGAATATGCTCTAATATTACCCAGTACTTGTTTTTTTTTAAAGATGTCATCCATGAGGCTGTCATGTTTCAATTTAAGTACTCTTGCACATATGTCTGGCCTATCACTAATTTTTCACCAGGTAGTAGAGCTTCCTGGATTTCTGACCAATTGGGATTGGTTGTGAATATTATGAAGTAATCAGGTTTTCCCATGTGCCTAACCACCGTCATTGAATTTTGATAGCATTCATTGTAATAACATGGAGATCCAGTGTTTGTTGGTGGTAGGACAATTCTTCTGCCTGCATTCACTCCATATCCTTGAAAGACTGCATCATGTAATCCTTGATACTTTTCTACTCATATAATTGTTTGATTGTTCCTTGCCCATGTCAAGTGTGAATATTCATTATTTGCTTGTGCATCAACAGCATACTGCTGGGTGAGTCGTCTAGCTCTCATACAATGTTGTAGTCATCTTCTCTTACTTGTAGGTGATAGGAGTAAAAATCTGTTGGAGATATTGTTCTTCCATTGCTTCTCTTCAACCCAATTTGCCAGCATCAGTTTCATGTGGGAATAGTATATTCATATGTGTTTTTTTGTTGGTTTTTTTTTTTTTTTTGGTCTCGTTTATTTGGGGGCAGTAGTAATTGTATGCAATGTTTTTTTTTTTTGTTTTTTGTTGTTGTTGTAGTTGTTTAGTGTAATTAAGTTGTAAGTGTGTGTGAATGTGTGTCATCATTCCATGTCTGCTTGTGCATTTTGATGTTGTCAATATTTGTGGTTGTTAAGATTGCAAATGCATTACATCCAGGGGCTGATCTAGGATATCAAACAGTGAGTGTGGCTTCTCAAATTCAAAGGGGTACATATATATATATATATATATATATATACTTTTTAAAAACCTATCATAAATTTTTTACTAGCAGAACTACCCAGCTTCGACAAAGTAAACCAATATTGAATTTTCATATGAAACCTAAATCCAAAGCCAGCAGTTGTGAGGCACTTCAAATCTCCACTGGAAAATGAAACAATTGCATTTTAAAGAGTAATGGCAATAAAAATTAGGCCAGCAAAGTTTTCTAGGGCACCAACAGCTATCAACCATTTTCTATTTGTGGCAGCTGCTTAGCCATTGCTACCTTTTGGCTCTTGTTTTTCAGGCTTTTTTTTTTTTTTTGTATAGAAAATTTGAATTCTATGTTCCTCCACCAGGGTTCACTTTTATTGTTTCAATTTACTTTATTATCTATCCCAGCTCCCAATGATTATGCTTGCAAAATTTCGTCAAAGTAGGTACAGCCATTGGAAGCCTTATTCAACATAAAAGCATGTCTATAGCTTTATATGTATACAGATTGTCTTATGTATATACATGCATTAGCAATTTTTAAAATTTTAGAGATGTTCATTTTTTTTGTACAAAGGAATCAATATATTAATAATAATAATTAAAAAAAAGGTTATTTCAAGCATACTAATCAGCAGCTGCATTGGAGCTGTAGTTCAGAACTACTGAATTGAAAAGTCTTAAGAAAGAGAGGTTGTTCTGTTGCTCTTGGAAAAAATTGAAGGACAAGGAATTCATTTTGGAGGGGATTTAAAATGTTTAGAAATAAATTAATTTGGTGTTTGGTTAGAGAAATAATGTTTCTAGGTTTTGTTGCTAGCATTAACAAATGTCCATATGCATTAAATTTGTGCGTAGATGAGGAATCCAGTGAGCCCATCGCATGAGAGTGTGTACCTTGGTTGGGTCCAGCCTGATAAAGCTGATGCTCTATATACTTGAAGAAAATTAATCTTGATATGAACTATCTCTGAAATCACAAATATTATGGAGTTTAATTAATGGCAGATTAAATGTAGGTGTTTCCACTAAGATATATCAGTTCCAGACTAAAGCTTTGCATCAACATTGTAGATTTTGTTGGGCTCATAACCTAACTATAATTATTCCATCCTTATGTAAATGTGTGCCTGATATCATAAATATATTAGACTCCATAGGGACCAAGTACTTCAAGCACCAGCTTATTTAGTGCAACATGGAGTTACCCAATTTTATTGTTAATCTCTCATCCCCTTTCTGGCCTTGACTATATAATAACTATTGTTGGTGTAAAATTAAGAACACCTACAGCTATAGCTGATGCAACTTCTTAATCAACATATGGCTGGAAACCAAAGAAATTAAGGGATGTGGGGGGGAGGAAGGTGTACATCAGTGCCATATTTGTGGCCATCAGGTATGCACTAAGTTACACCACACGATGACAGAATGGTGCTCATATTTCTTTAGAGTAATTTTAGAGACAACTACTAAGAACTATTGCTAGAGAAGAATTAAGAACATATTATTGAAGTAACTTACACAATTAGTCACATAGCAATATTACTGTTTCCAAGGGATGGTTTATGTCAACAAAATACCATCTCACCCATCCCAAATATACATTTAGCTCTATATATATGCATGCATGCATGCATGCATACATACATACATACATATTATGTAGGTAGGTAGGTAGGTAGGTAGGTAGGTAGGTAGGTAGGTAGGTAGGTAGGTAGGTAGGTAGGTAGGTAGGTAGGTAGGTAGGTAGGTAGGTAGGTAGGTAGGTAGGTAGGAAGGTAGGTAGGTAGGTAGGTAGGTAGGTAGGTAGGTAGGTAGGTAGGTATATATACACATACATACATATATATAGCTAAATGAAAAAATAAGTGTGTGCATGCGTGTATACATGCATGTGTACACGTGTGTGTGATTGTGTGTCCATAATGGACAGCGAAACAGCTGAATGAATATTGATGGAATATTTGTAAACATGGTTCTTGGGTGCGTGGTATGGTTTTTCACAACAGAAGAAATAGTTATAAAATGTTATTATAGGAATTAAAACTGTCCATACCAAAAAAAAAAAAAAAAAAAAAAAAAAAAAAAAAAAAAAAAAAAAAGAAAAGAGAAAAAAGGAGAGCGCCTAAATAACCCATGGTATAGTGATAAAGGCACAGGTCTCCCAAACTAAAAGTCAGTGGTTCATATCTGGACTGGGATATATTTTTTATTTAATTCTTTCTCTTCTGTCTTTCCTTCCTTGCTACCTTCATTTTTTCTCTTTTTTCTTTTATTCCCCCCCCCCCCCCCCCCCCCCCCCCCTTGCACACCCTGACCTTGGAAGGGTAATCCAGGGAGACCCTTGGCCTAGTATAAATTGGTATAGCTACATCGTCATAGCTATGTTAGCTCTATTTTTGCAGAGGACTAGAGCTTGTCAGGGTTAAGGGAGTACACTTGTGTCACCATAACCCCCCTTTTTTTAATCATAATGCTTGCAATGTTATTTGTTACTTTGATTAGTGTCATCTTTCTTGATAGTCACTTGGTACCTGATTTGTATATAAATAGCCTTGCTGATTTATCTTGTCTTGCATATTCTGAAATAAATAAATTGCACTGCTACCTAAACTATCAAAGTTGAGCTTTTCCACACTAAGCAGGGTGTATTTCAAATTTCCTGTAATTTTTTTCCTTCAAATTGGCTGTTTTTTCTTGTTTTTTTTTGTTTTTTTTTTGGCAGTCCCTTTTCTGTGTGTGTTTCTGTTTTTGTGTTTTCTCATGATATGTTTAATACCTCCACAAGCACAATTTTTAGAAGATCCAGCTCATTGGAACCACAATGTCGACCTTTTTTTGTGTGCTCAAGATCCAAAGTTCATTATCAGCAAGAGCACAAATTGGTTTGCAGCATCTTATAGCACTTTGTTGACATATTTTTATTTATGGGTTGTTGTTTGTTTTTTGTTGTTGTGGGTTTCTTTTCCAACTAAAACTGTAGCTCATATTTATAGCCACCACAATTACATACAGCTGCAAGAAAATTAGATGTGCATGGGTCTGCAAGAGCTTTAATAAAAGAAAATTTGTTGTGCAGGAGATGGTCCGAGTCTGTTGGGAAGGAACTTGCTCCAGAAAATTCAATTAAATTGGCGGGAGATCCGGGCAGTAACTAGTCACCCCAGCGGGATTCTGGGATACCTGCTCGACAAATATTGTGACATTTTTGTGGAGGAATTAGGCACATTTAAGTCTTACCAGGCTAAATCACATATTAAATCTGACGAACCGCCAAAATTTTTCAAAGCCCGAACGGTTCCCTTTGCTCTTAGGAGCTCTATCGAAGATGAGTTGGATCGCCTTGAATGGGAAGGAATCCTGGAAAAAGTAACCCATAGCGAGTGGGCAACCCCCATTGTGGCTGTTCCTAAGCCAGGTGGACGAGTTCGTCTCTGTGGGGATTTTAAGGTCACTGTCAATCAGTTTCTCAGGGTAGACCATTACCCTCTCCCCACTGCTCAGGACCTCTATGCGACTTTGGCTGGGGGAAAGAAATTTTCTAAACTGGACCTCTCACAGGCCTTCATCCAGACTCACGGAAATACTGTACACTGAATACACATTGAGGCTTGTATCGGTTTACATGTCTCCCTTTTGGCATAGCTTCCACTCCTGCCATAGTTCAAAAGATGATTGACACCATCTTGCAAGGAATTCCTGGAGCAATGTGTTACATCAATGACATTTTGGTAACGGGGGTCTCAGATGTTGAACATCTCCAGAGATTGGAAGAAGTCCTCTGCCGCTTGCAAGCCCATGGCATCAGGATGAAGTGTAAAAAGTGTCTCTTCCTTCAAAATGCAGTAGAATACTTAGGGCATCGAGTAGATGCAGAAGGAATAAGAGCCTTACCAGAGAAGATTGAAGCAATAGAAAGGGCTCCTCTGCCACGAAACATACAGCAGTTGCGGTCATTTCTAGGACTACTGAGTTATTATCAAAAGTTCCTTCCGAACTTGGCTACCATCCTCCATCCTCTCCATGATCTTCTCCTTAAAGGCAAGAAGTGGGTTTGGTCCACTCGGTGTTCACAGGCTGTCAAGACTGCCAAACAGCTCTTGACCACATCCACGGTGCTTACACATTATGACTACACCTTACCACTTCGACTTGCTGCTGATGCTTCATCATATGGACTGGGGACAGTCATTTCACATGTGCTCCCAAATGAAACTGAGCGACTAATTGCCCTTGCATCACGATCTCTGTTGAAGAGTGAGAGAAATTATGCCCAAATTGACAAGGAAGCTCTCAGTCTCATATTTGGTGTCCGTAAGTTTCACACTTACTTGTATGGGAGGAAATTTACATTAATTACGGACCATAAACCACTCACAACTATTTTGGGCCCAAAGAAGGGAGTTCCCACTTGCCCTTGCCAGAAGGAGGAGATGAGCGGTCGTTGGAGACTAGAATGTGTAACATCCGACACATTGAGATGCTGCCCCTGTCCTCTCAAGAGTTCATGAGAGCCACTCGGCAAGACCCCATCCTTAGCAAAGTTTTATCATATTGTCTGAGAGGTTGGCCAGTGCATGTTCCCAAGGCTCTTCAATCTTACCACTCAAAGATTGCTGAGTTTTCCGTGGAGGAGGGCTGTTTGCTGTGGGGAGGATGTGTTGAGATTCCTCAGAGCTTGCATAAGGTGGTGCTAACTGAATTGCACAAGGAGCACATGGGGGTGTCACGCATGAAGGCACTGGCTCACAGTCATGTCTGGTGGAAGGGACTGGATAAAGACTTGGAGGAGTTGGGGAGGTCTTGCTGTGCTTGCTTGGCTGTGAAGCAATCACCGGCTAAAGCTCTGTTACATCCGTGGACATGGCCTGACCGTCCTTGGCAGCGACTTCATTTCGATTTTGCAGGCCCATTCCTTAATCAACCCTTTCTTATTGTTGTGGATGGCATTCAAAATGGGAAGAAGTAGTAGAGATGACACACACCACCACTGCTAAGACCGTTGCCGCCCTGAGGCATTTGTTTGCCACGCATGGCATACCAGAGCAGATAGTGTCTGATAACAGGCCCCTATTCACTTCTTCTGATTTCGAGGAGTTTACGAGAAAAAATGGAATCAAGCATTCGCGATCATCACCTTATCATCCAAGCTTAAACGGTGAAGCAGAATGGTTTGTCAGGACATTCAAGGAGGGCATGAAGGCTGCTACGAATCATGGCCTTATTCTAGCTCATCGGTTGGACAACTTCCTTCTCTCATACCGTACCACTCCACACACCACCACAGGTACTCCACCACATGAATTGCTGATGGGTAGGAGTTTGCTTACTAGATGGCATCTCCTGAGACCAGATGTGGAGCGACAAGTCAGTTGGCAGCAGTCCCAGCAAAAGGATAGATATGACCAGCATGCTTGGCAGAGGGAATTTACAGTGGGTCAATCTGTGATGGCTAAGAACTTTGGCTCTGGATCTGCCTGTATACCTGGAGTCATCGTTGAACAAATAGGACCACTGACATACGTCATCAATATCCCTGATGGCCGACCGTGGAAGCATCATGTGGATCATATTAAGGAGTATGCAATGCCACACCCTTGCCCTTAGCCAGAAGATATAGGAAACGATGATACTACTCCAGCCACTGCTGAGCCTGGTGAACCGGCCGTCGGGCCTCCTGAATTCTTGCCACAGGATGGTCCCGAAACCAGAGTGGAGATAGAGTCTAATGGAGCATCACCACTTATGGATCTGCCTCCAAACATTATTCTGCCTGATCCACAGTCACCAGCTAGGAATGCCACATCTGATCCATCTCCTCCAAGGAGACATACATGTACCCAACCAGAAAGCACTCCCAGCCAGATTACCATCACGCTAAACCCTGGTGAGGAAGGAGATTTTTAAATTCTATTTAAACGTAGATTGTCATGCAATAAATGCTTAAACATGTGTACTGTGTAGGATATATGTAACTTTACACAAGTCTCTTGAAGAGAAAACAGAATAATTACATTCTGGCATATGCTAGAAGGAAGAAAACCTCAAGTACAAAAGTGTATGTGGTGGCAATATCATTATTGAAGTTATCATAAACCTTAGTTTTAAACTATTAGGTTTGGATCCACACACTGTGGCATGGTAAAAGAAATATGACCAATATTTTGAATACGTGAAGTAAATGGATGTTCAAGATAAAAATCTGGTAAAGGGTAGTTTTCTAGGAGCCACTAGCAATAAAGACAGCTGTTGGCTTCAGCTAACTTTCATACTCTACAGTAATCCCCCCTTTTTCAGCATAGTTGCTGGCTTTAGCTAACTTTCACACTCCAATAATACCCCTTTTCAGCGTAATTGATTCAATAAAGGTAACTGATTCAATAAAGGTAACTGATTCAATAAAGGTAAGTTTCCTCTCTACTAGGCTAATTGCAGTCAAGCCGTTGATATGACCATTTAGCTAATAATTTCGCTATAGTTAGCTAGCTGAACTATAAGTTAATAGCTAGTGTATACTTTCAGTTATAACTAGCTATATTAATAATAATTTCATAAGCTCCTGCAGGAGGGTCAACCTAAGTTAGGTTATAGCTAGCTATCTAAGATAGCATTGGTGAGTGTTCTATGTCTTTTAGCAGCTGGTTCTGCATCTTCTGGGGACATAGTATGTTAGTACTACTTTGCAATTGAACATCCTAGAAGAATGTTAGTTTTATCTTAGGATGGACAGAAACCATAATTTTTGACAAACTTCACACACTTAGTTCTTCTTTTCTTAATTTTATTTGTTACTTCGTTATTGGGGGTTTGTAAAGGGGGTGTATTTTGAAAAAATGGGTATGGTTTTGGTTAATTAATAAAAAGAACTACCCCTTCTGAAATCCTGGATCTACCCCTGATGCTGATAGTCAATATTATGTTCAAACATATCATACATAAGAAAATGCCACAGTTATGGTAATTATATTTCAATGGTATATCTTAATTAAAAAATTTCAAATATTTGCATTGGTATTGTATTATTTATTCACTCACTCACTCACTCACTCACTCACTCACTCACTCACTCACTCACTCACTCACTCACTCACTCACTCACTCACTCACTCACTCACTCACTCACTCACTCACTCACTCACTCACTCACTCACTCACTCACTCACTCACTCACTCACTCACTCACTCACTTCACTCACTCACTCACTCACTCACTCACTCACTCACTCACTCACTCACTCACTCACTCACTTCACTCACTCACTCA
Source organism: Lycopodina hypogea (assembly GCA_963969325.1). Taxonomy (NCBI): domain Eukaryota; kingdom Metazoa; phylum Porifera; class Demospongiae; order Poecilosclerida; family Cladorhizidae; genus Lycopodina; species Lycopodina hypogea. Next base: position 11,379,013 of record OZ017780.1, on the reverse strand, counting down.
CTCACTCACTCACTCACTCACTCACTCACTCACTCACTCACTCACTCACCCACCCACTCATTACCATTTTGCAGTACACAATGGTAAAAATGCGCTGAAGGCATAATAGCATGCTCTGCTAGAAATCAATGATAATGATGTGGTAAATATATGTATTATTAAACTTTAAAGTTAGTTAAGTTCATAGACAAACACATATTACTGCAGGGATATTGGTAATGAAAAATGCATGAATTATTTTGATTGAAATTCAAATGGAAGTGGGACCAGAAAAATGTAATTAGTTTTGATCTGATAATAGAAAGTGATACGTCCAAATCAACTGGAGGAAGAAAATTCCAAAGTTGAGGAATACACATAAAATAGAAATATATAATTAGAATTTGAAAAGGTAATACTGTGCAATATTAAAGGTAATATATTAATTGAGTGTCCAGTTCTGCAATTAGTAGCTCACTATCATGGTGAAGCATGTATATACCATGGACATGCTGATGTAATCACTGATCATTAAAAACCAACTAATACTATTTCAAATCACCCACTTGGTTTAATAAAATGAGGGGTTAATAGAAATGTCTAAATGAATTAGTAGTGGATTCAGGATGTAGAATCTGTAGAATCTTTCTATGACAAGATCTAGTGTTAAAATTTGAAAAGGTAATACTGTATAATAGACTGTATAATATAATACTGTATAATATAGAAGGTAATATATTAATTGACTGTCCAGTTCTGTAATTAGTACCTCACTACCATGGTGAAGCATGTATATACCATGGACATGCTGATGTGATCACTGACTGATCAGTAAAAAACAAACTAATACTATCTCAAATAACCCAATTGGTTGTATAAAATAAGGTGGAATCCTTTGCCTGAGTGGTGTGTCTGAAAAGTTTGGGCAGCACTTACTTCTTGATAATTATGCCACAGTTGCAGTAGGCATCCAAGAAGGCATGCATGTACTTCTCAAAGTACACAAGTACTTCCTCCAAAGAAAGTTCTCTGTTGGTGTTGTCAGTATCTGATGGACAATCCATAGTCCACTAGAAGGGACCAAGAAGGTTGACTGTCTGCCACAGTCACAGGGTTGCCAGTTTCTGAAAGGCCCAAATAGCCAAACTAAGATTCTCAGGAAGCCAAATAGAAGCCAAACTTTGGCTCAAGATGCCAAAAAGAACCAATTTTTTTGGTTGATTTTCCCTTTCTTTTCATGCCAAGAGAATCATTACATCAACAAGACTGGAAATTTCCAGCCAAAAACCAACCCCCTCACAGATTTAATGTTTTGATTTATTAAGTCAACTAAAAAAAAAAAAAAAAAAAAAAAAAAAAAAGGGGGGGGGGGGGGGGGGGAAATCAACCATGACTGGGACCTCAGCACTGGTGGTCAGAGGAAGTTTCATAACAAGAACAAGAACAAAATTCCCAAGAAAAGAACATTTAGAATCCCTGAACTTGATAAAAATTCATGCAAAATAAGATTAATATTTAAAATACAAAAGGCTAGAGGATTAACAGATTTTATGCAACACTAGCAGCATATACCCTGCATTGCCCAGCCAATTTCAACATCAAACATTATAGTCAAAGTTGAGTATACAAACCATATATCAAATCTGTCGCTCCAAGGGTTTGTTTGTTTGGCCAAAGTACCATTTTTGTCCTCTTTTGGGTCTGACACAAAAACTGAAGTGGGTGGGTCGTATAATGTACTTAAACATTCTTCAGATTATATTGATTCTAAATATATATATATATATATATATATGGGTTCATTGGCTTAACTCCCTAGGTTCAAGTGATTTTGTGAAATATCATTTTTGGCATTAATAGCCTTACACAGAGAAAGGAAGGTGTGGCCAGGTGGGACACAGCCCATGTTACTCCCAGAGTGAAGTCGTATATTCATATCAAGTTTTAGATCTCTAACTCCAATGGTTTTTCTGGAAAAAATACATTTTTTTTTGTTGGGGGGGGGGCTTTCCCCCCATTACCATGGTAACCAATTTGCAAATTTTTTAAGCCCATGTTTTAAGTTGGGTCAAAACCTATCATCATGCCAAGTTTAAGAGAAATCCACCTACCGGTTTGGCCAGAATGATGGTACAAACATACATACAGACAGACAGACAAATTCTGTTTTTTCCCAGACATGCCACCTGGCTTAAAACCATCTCAGGGTGGGTCTCCTCCATCCCTAAAAGTGTAATCAAAATCAAACAGAGATATATATATATACATATACACACACACACACACACACATATATATATATATATATAGATTATCTGAGGACTAAAAAATGATTAAGATTGAAATAAGATGAAACCAATTAGTGACTAACCGATTTCTTGTAATATAATGAGTGGGAGGACAAGAAATGACAGTGAACAGATAAATGTTTTACTGTTCTATTATATGCTAATAACCTAATACAATACATCTATAGAGTCCTAATTGAAACATTATTCATGATCTCTATAGAATACTAATTAAAGCATTAACAATTTTAGCTATATAGTAATAAGGACTGCTGGAATGATTACTTTTAGGCTCTAGACATCTAACAATTAAAATTTACATTTTTTTTCGAATGTCATTTCTCTGAATTTTGTACTACTAGTGAAAAACTTACAAATTTGGGGTGGGAGGTTTGTGAATAGTGTCCTTTCAAACTCACCTAGCTTATAATTCTCTGCTCTTATTGGAGAGGGAGAGGGGGGGTTATGTGAGGCATAGCCCCATTTTTAAAGAATATTAGGATACACCTCTAATACTTAGTGTCCTAGTGATCAGATTAGAGTGGCTTGTAAAAACAACTTCCATTGGGAATGTCCTTCTGAATTTGAATAGGAACATAATACAATTACAACTTGGTGGTTACTCATGAATAGGAAAGATTATTCAATGGGCTTATGCCCTAGCCCTAATCATACTCTTCCCAAACCTGTCCTGTGGTCCTGTGTGGTTCAGAAGAATGGGGGGGGGGGGGGGGGGGGGGGAGGATCTCATCTACTATTATTGTTGACTTACCAATAAATATTATACACTATACTAAACTAAAATTTGAGTATTTGTTATGAGTAGATATGCATAATTATAAATAAATCACAAATGCCATAGAAATACAGACACAGATTCTTGGTTCTCTAACCCCACCCTTACTTCGCTACCCTACCCTTGGTTCACTAACCCATACTTGGTTCTCTAACCCATCCTTGGTTTACTAACTCATCCTTGGTTCTCTACCCCACCCTTAGTTCACTACCCCACCCTTGGTTCACTAACTCATCCTTGGTCCTCTACCCCACCCTTACTTTACTACCCCACCCTTGGTTCACTAACCCATACTTGGTTCTCTACCCCATCCTTGGTTTACTAACTCATCCTTGGTTCTCTACCCTACCCTTAGTTCACTACCCCACCCTTGGTTCACTACCCCACCCTTAATTCACTACCCCACCCTTGGTTCACTACCCCACCCTTGGTTCACTACCCCACCTTAGGTTCACTATCCCACCCTTGGATCACTACCCCACCCTTGGTTCACTACCCCACCCTTGGTTCTCTACCCCACCCTTGGTTTACTACTCCATTCCTAGTTCACTACCCCAACCTTGGATCACTACCCCACCCTTGGTTCACTACCCTACCCTTGGATCACTACCCCACTCTTGGTTTACTACCCCACCCTTGGTTCTTTACCCTATCCTTGCTTCTCTACCACACCCTTGATTCTCTACCCCACCCTTGGTTCACTACCCCATCCTTGGTTCTCTACCCCATCCTTTGTTCACCACCCCACACTCAGTTCTGTGGCAGTTGATATCAGAAGTGTGCAGCCAGTCACTTGACACAATAGGTGCCGACAGAAAAGGTGGGGAAATGAACTGCTCTGTCCTATTGTACTGCAGGCAACAGTTGCTCCAGACAAAATGTAATTTGTACTTTTAAAGGTACGTATTTTACATTTGCCTTCAGTTTATGTGATCTAATCATAATTACACACTGTGGTAACTTCAACATACCTATAATTACACCAATGTTGCATTGATTAAATTGAAGCCTGGAGTATTATTTCGTGTGTGTGCACCCCTGTCCACTTAGGTGTGAGAGGCATGAAAAGAAATCAGAACGATTAAAAACTATTTCATGTTGGGACTGTGAGGCTAGGACTGGGTTGGTGAAGCTGTAATTGCATCATGGTGGAAAAAAGAAAGAAAAAAGAATGTGTCAAAGGGTGTTTCTTTCTTTCCTTTTTGAGTAGGGGGAGGAGGGGGGGTTGAGGTGAGGTGGATTCAAGTATGTCATACCTGTGTGGATACATGTGTGTCCAAATGAGAGGGCATATATCAACTGCACACATCATTGCTCTTGACTAGTGGCAATGCTCATGTATTAAAGATTGTGTAATATGATATGATCACTTCAAGATTTGATGTTATGACACTGTAGAGACTTTCCTTCCTTCAATAACATGGGCAACTTGTTGCGGGGAGGAAGCTCGAGAAGACAATTCAGTATGGAGGCTTGCACTAACCGTGTGAAAAAACTGTAGCACCAAACAAAGAGGGAGAGTGAATGTATGCTCCTATGGCATGCACTACCACAAGAGCAGGACACAGAGATGATTTGATGCGGTCCTGGAAAGATGTGTTCAACATAGAGTGACGGACATGTTTTGAACTTTGAAACCAAAAAATGACATTTCTAGATGGGAGCAGAAGTACTCGTTCAGCTCAAAACATTTGTACAATCAATTGATGTGTGTGCATCCATTCATCCAAAATCCACAAAGTGGGTAAGGACTCCCATGAACAAGAATCTGTTGCCTGTGCAAGTTAAACGACTCGCCCTCCATTTTGCTATTCATTCCCACTGACAAGTGTGCCTGGTGGACCTTGCATTTCCAACTGTGCAGAGGTTACCTTTGAGGAAGGATACAACATTTGATGACAAAAAATTGGTGGTGGACAATTGGAAGGTTAATTATTCCTTTGTAGATTTCGAGATAATGGAAGCTCTGGACAATCTAAGATGGAAACATGCAGAGGAACAAATTTGGAGAGCACTAATTATGCACTTTAATATTAGTGAATGGATGAAGCATTGATTTTTGTCAATATGTACTTGGAAACTTATACTCTGTTTTTGTTCTTGGATAAATATATTTTTTTATGATATACTTGTCAAGTTAAACTTGTTCTATTCTTATTTTTTTATGTGAACTCACACACGCACGCACACACACACACACACACACACACACACGAACACACATACACACACACACACACACACACACACCATGGTCAGCACGAAGCTGTGGCTGATATAGTTTGGGCCATAGCACTCCAGAGGGTAGGAAAGATCAAAAATGGAATTAATTGAATTTTATAATCGAATCTATGGAAGTTAAAGTTGGTATGTGTGTATGCAAGGCTGTAGATGAAGGGTTGCTGTCTTTCCAAAGAAATGCAAGTAGAAGTGTTCAGCTGCAGATGTCATGAATTTATGGAAGTGACGGTAGCAACGCTGCAGAGATATCAGGTCAGAAGACACTTCACCTGTTCTTGGCAGAAAAGTAAAATGTGAACAATTGCCTTATTCAGTTACACTTGGACAACTTCTAGAGGGACTGAGCTGAGCATTTCTATTCTATAGCATGTGTGCTAAATCAAATTTATAACCAGCATTCCCATACAACCTCCTTCATTGAGTTAGTGTTACCACAAAGCTCATTCAAACTGAGTATTGTGGTAATAAGTTAGAGTTGTATCCATGTACGTAAGTAGTGTATATGAAAGATGGCTCCAATGCAGTATTACTTCCTAAGCTGCTGTAGTGCTAGTAAGGGATCTTGTTCCCACAATTCGGAGTCAAAATGAAATCAAAGTTTTTGGTATCAGTACTCATGCTCCTACCATAGCGACATGAGCTAATTGCAGACAACTTGACTTGGTATGTATATATATATATATATACATATACATACACACAAGTGAAAGTAAAAAATATTTCTTTGAAATAAAACTAATAAGTAGGGATGCCGTGTCAGCAAAAATGAAGAAATACTAATTCCGTGACAGTGTATGTTACAAAATACCTACTTCACTGATTCCTTTGACCTTAGAATTGTACACAATAGTGTGACAGTCTATGTTGCAAAATTCCTGTGAACTTAGAGTAATTATTCTACATTAGCTAGCTACGAGTCAATTGAAGAGGTTGCAGTCTTTTGGCATCACATCTTACACATTATGTGAGAATGTGGAATCGGTGAAGTAGGAAATTTTGTAACATGCAATGTTACAGAATTCTTATTTCTTCACTTTTTGCTGACACGGCATCCCTACTTATCAGTTTTATTTAAAATTTTTATTTTTATTTTCACTTGTTTTCTTTAGTTTTTGCACACTGTCAGATATACATATATATTTTTAAAAATGTGGCACTAGTAGTAGTAGTAGCAGTAGCAGTAGTAAAGCTGCTGTTGGTAGTGTAAAGCTTCAAAGAGAGGAGACTCATTGTCAGCAGTGTAGAGCTTCAGAGAGGCTCACTGCCAAAAGCAGAAAGAAGTAAGCTAGCTTGCTATAACAATGCCATGGCTAGCTGTAACAAATTTAGCTGAGTAGGTGGATAGTTGGTGTGCCAGACATGTGATAAAATATGGTATGTTCTGTGTACCCGCAACATGGTGGATAGTTAGTGTGCCAGACATGTGATGAAATATGGTATGTTTGGTTTACCCATAAATGGTGACAAACTTGGGTCAATGACTAATTTTTGTAAATACAAATATAAATCATAATCATTGCAATTCAATTATGATTATTTTTAAAATTACATTTTTGAAAACTTCTTTTCCCTTTTAAATGCAATAATTATAAGCATCAGATTTCAAATTCATATCTCATAGTCTTCCATGAAGGGCTTGTATGATGGAGACATATTAAAACAGTCTCTCAACTGTATGAGATGGCGCAGCAGTGTACCTCAGGAACAAATTTTTTATCAATGAAAAGTGATGGAGAGAAGAGTAATTTAATTGAACCCATAGAACACACACAGGAGAGTAATAACACTCCTGGTTCTGTGCAGATCACACAACCTTGCTCAGCTCTACTAATCAGGCTGAAATTTGGAATCTATTATTACCCTCCTGCTGTGTAGTAATGGATATGGTTTGGCCAACAAACATTACTGTAAATGTCAGCACCCACTCTTTGCTTCCAGGCTGCTACCAGCAAATCTTAATTTTGATTTGTATACCACTTTCTACTTCATTGGAACAATACCTTGCAGTGAAAATGCAACAGATGCACTGGTATATACAAAAAAAGGGCATAATAAATATAAATGTTATACATGTACACCCAGAATAAGAGTTACATTGTGAAAGCAATATTGCTTGTGTCACATTGTGTGACTAACAATGATAATTTTTATTGTTAACTTCTTCCCCCCCCCCCCCCCCCCCTCCCCCCATTTTCCCCCCTTTCTTTTTCTGGTTCCTGGGGTGACCATGAGGAACTGAATTATCATAATTTAATTTTCACGTAGGTATAATTGTTTGTCTGAGAAGTACTGAAGTTGACAAGCATGTGTATTCAATTCCGAGTACGATGTTCTCCTTCCTGCAGATACAGTGTCCTCCTCCCCCCACAAATTGCTGTTGCCATCCAACATGAGAATACTGTTGCACTGCTTGGATCAAGCTCACGCTCTGACAATTATCACTTTTCTTGTTAATAAATTTGTTTGGTATATTATATGATATCTGTACATTATTATTATTTCATGTGATATTTATTGAGAATATGCAATGTGATATCATATTAATTTTGCACACAGAATCTTATTATAGTATTTTTATAACAAAATAGTCATGTCATCAACATACGTAGCTGGGTTTATGTCACACACAATGCACACATGACCTCCATAATACATTAGTATTGTTTTATTTAATTACTGGTTTACAATGTGTGATGTTCCTGAAATAGACTGTGGAGCTTGAGATACTCAAGAAGAGAGAACAATCCCATTACTTAGCAAGAGTTTGCATGAACTATTTTGCAACCCAACACTTAGTTAACCGTGTAGTCTAGTATTCTTAGATAGAGGTCAAAAAGTACTGCAATGAAGGACTGGAGAATGCATATGTCATTAGGTTCTGGTATACTATAAGTTGCATTCCTGAGGGGCAGCAGAGGATCTTCATGCAGTCACTATTACAGCAAATCTTGCCTTTCAGATACTTATCAGCACATTATGTGGAATATCTTCATTCCATTATAAAGCTGTACATTTAGCTAAAAACACGACTAAATATTATGTGTTACGCAATACATTTCAACTACAATAGCATGTAGTCTGGCAGTAAATTATTTTTCCTAAGCTGGAAGAGTATTAAACAGATGCTGAAAAAGGAGCTGGTTGTGCATACCTGATGAGCTCAACTGTGCATTTACAATATTTGGTTTGAGTAATGAAATTTCTGTACAATGCTTACCAGACTCCTTATCAATATTGCTACCACACAAAGAAGTATTTCAGTGACCTGCCTATGCAGTCCATTTGTGCAGGAATGTGTGTCAGCTAATTTGCAGGAATGTGTGTCAGCTAATTTGCAGGAATGTGTGTCAGCTACTTATCTCGCCAGAGTAATTTTAGAATGAAATTCTAAGCCAACCATGCACCTACCACAAATGGTAAATTTTTTTTACCTAAATGACTAATCCTTCAGATGCTATCCAGCGAGAGTGGAACTGTACATTGAACATGCAAACATAAGAATTAATGAATATGCAGTTCTGGTAAAATAATTATACTTCTTGATTTCTAATTGCTACTTCAGGGTCATCTGAAACCACTTAATAAAGTTGGTAAAGGGTTTAGAAGTGAGCACATGTGGAACCCCAGCTGTATTGGTGATATTTGTTCCTTAAGGAGCAGACCTCTCAAGTTGGTCAAACTCAATTCAGGGAGACTGCATCTGAATTTTATGTGGGGGGGGGGGGGGGGGAAGGCTAATTTCAGGGAGAATCAAAGCAAGCCAGATATCTTCAGCACTATATTAAACTACTGGTTACAAATTCACTAATGAGATTATATATTTACATGATGTTGTATGTTATATAATGACTCCATGAAGTATTTAATTTGAAGCTGCACTGTATCACTAAATAAAAAATTTAAACTAGAATGAATTTGAGTGACCTTTCTGCAATTGAAGTTTTAAAATAAAGAAATATTACCAACTGAGAATATTATATGTATGAGAATTATATAGCTTGGTGAAGAAGCAGTTGAGATGCTATTCCTGTTGGGCGACTTCAATTAGTAACAGTATTTGATAATATCACATTTGAAAGTTTAATGCCTCTAATGGGACTTATCATTCTAAAGCAAGAAGTATTTTATGATTTAAAGCAGAGTATCATGTGACAGCACCTGTATTGAAATAGTGCAATACTGAGCAAATCATAGAGTATTTGTCTAGTATTTATGCTTGAACTGAAATATTACCAACCATTTCAAACTGTGAAGAATTATTGAAAAGCTTAGAGTATTGTATGTAAGCATCTCAATGAAAAATTGTATTCCATAAGGAAGTAAAAACCACAGAATTTAAACTTTCACCCAATATTGGGTTTACGTTGACTCTGCCTCAGCTAGATCATTAATTCATTATTGTGCTCATATGTTGCATGCCTTATTTTACTACTAAAATAATCCTTTTATCAGTTCCTAATTATTGTAGTTGACAAAAAACAAACAAACAAAGAGATTAACTTTACAGCTCAATCAAACTAACAAGGGTTTCATACGTTAATTTGTTCTATCTTCATTTTAACTTCATATAATGCCAAATGCTCCGTTATCATCAGCATATGAGTCAGAGAGCACCATCCTATAAAATCCTTGATACAGGGGTGCATATTTGTGTAGGATTCATTGGGGCCTGTTTCGATCAATAGTGCTCCAGTAACTTGTCCAATAGATCAATCTATGAAACAGTTAATAAAGTGCATGGTCCAGTGCAAACAAATGTCTCAAGTGCACAGGGTGTTTGATAGGGTGCTAGTACTCACTTCAGAATAGAGTGGAATCTGATCTACCCACTTGTAATAGAACTATAGCACAAGTTCTGTATGATATTTACCTTGGATCCCTGGTTCTTATGTCCATCTCTCCCAAACATTCTAGAAAGAATATCTGTTCAGAGTCATCAGTTGCACATATTTATTGCCAGGCCAAAGTTGTTTTTTTTTATTCATGCTCTGCTTGTCTCAGCTGTTTTAAAGCTTTTGCGCAAGCTCAACAATGCAGATGAGCTGCAAGCTTTGCAATGAAGTCTTTCAACAAGGGAGCTGACAGCGCATCAAAAAGTGGGGGGGGGGGGGGGGGGGGGGGCTGAAGTTTATGTTATTTTTGGAGGATCAATATTTATCAAAGCTTAAAATGATGGGGAATCACTTCAAATTCTCCTTAATATAGGAAAATTAAATTTAAAAGGAAAATTTACAAGCTATAACTGTTTAAAATCCCTTCCCTCTCATCAAAGATAAAAGTTTTTACCATCAAAACTAAATCTAAAGTAAAAAATTGTCTGTAAAATCATTGTGAATATATAGAAGCACTCAATAATTACATTTCATCTCTGTCATTGTAGAGAAGTTAGGACATTTTTTTCCAGAGAAGGGCCTATTTTTGATGCTGCAGAGATAACTAGGATTGTTAAAGGTAGATGAGAGAGCTGGTGTACGTGGTTGGTAGCATTTGTTTGAAAATTTTTTCATTGCTAGACAAAAATTTTTTTTTTATTGAATTCATTTTCTTTTTTTCGAAGTTACACTGCTAGATTACGTTTTGTGAAGTTAAAGGTATTTAGCTAATGCTAGCACGTTCATATCTTCGCAGCAGGGTTTATTGAACTCTTCCATTCATCACCATTTGTTGCATTTATCAGTTTTTTTTTTAATCACTAGAACTGAGGGAATGTGCGCATTAAATCAATCTTTTAGTTCACAATGGAGTAGATCACATGCTTTAAGTTAAATTGTCAGGAAGTATGCTTTTGCAGATGTAAATACAGTTGGCTAACTCCCATTTTTGAAATGAAGTCTTAGGTAACTGCTCCTCAGCAGTGGTTACAGTCTTATAAAATGTTGAAGTTATTTTCAGACCATATTATTTTGTAAAATAGTTTGGAAGCATCAACAGCAGAAAGAGAATCTTGCAAAACCATAGTGCTTTTTTTTTTTTTTTTTTTTTTTTTTTTTTTTTTTTTTTTTTTTTTTTTTGTAATAGAGGGAAATTTCTCCTCCTCTGCTCAACAATACCCTACCAACCCCCTCTCCGTTTAGTCTCCGTAGCCAGAGATATTAAAAAGGGTAGCGGTAGGAAAAGGGTCTGGCTATGCAGAGACTATCAGTTTTGGTGGTATTTTGGTGGTATTTTGGTGGTATTTTGGTGGTATTTTGATGGGAAAATAGGGATTGGTAATTTTCAGCAACATACTAGCTTTTTTCCAAATAATGGGAGATTTTGACCTGTTTGCTGATGTCTGGGAGATGGCTTCCAAATGACTTGATTGGGGGACTTGAGAGGTCTAACAAATTGTGAGATGTAACCCATTGTTGATGTTAATGCATCAAACATGTAATTAATCTTCTTTTCTTAATTCTCCGTCCCCCCCCTACAGTAATAATTGAACTGCATCAGAGCATGCTGGGTACATAGCATGTAACATTTCCTGTGCATGACGGTAACATAAAAGTCAACATCTCCAATTTGTAGGACATTTCCAGAATCATTTTGGATAGGTGAAATGTTTCATCTGTGAGATATACCATACATGTCAAATGTCATCAGAATTTTATAGGCATAAAAGGTGATAGATCTCATTGTAGGACATATCAAATGTCATTGAAATTTTAGGTACACGAGACCATGCCCTATCCTCTACCTGATAGTTTGCATAAAAGTTTAACTATCCAGTACAGAGGAAATCTGAAGTACAGATGGTCTCCCATCAACCTTGCACATACATGTTCTGTAGCCGGAAATTTTAATTTTCGTCCAATGGAAGTTCTTGCTGATTGTGAGATTTAAAAAATCTGTAGCCAGGACTCATCAAAACGTCTATCCACTTAAAGGGAAAGACCTGTTTTCTGTTTTAGAAGAAGAGGAAGTGTGTATTACTGCTAATAACCATAGGATTTACACTGAGTGTGTTATGATGGCCATGTATTCAACAGAACAGCAACTGTTTACCTATAAATTTCATGAAATAAAGATACTTGCCTTCTTGGATAAGAAATAAATATATACCAATGTCAAATATACTGATCCCATCTTCTAATATATATATATATATGCAAGAGTTTCTTTTGGCCAAAAGTTTTATCAGGCCAATGTTTGGCGTATGGTCTCTAAGAATCTAAATAATCATATAAATCACATGTGACAGAGCCATACTCGCAGGCAATTGTTTTGGTTACCAAAGCTAATCAACAGGCTGAAGTTTTACATGTGATTTCCAAGTCACTGGGTGAGTGTTCTTAACCACATGCTAATTAGTACCTAGAGGTCACTAAAGGTTACTTCAGAAATGCCCCTAGATCCAAGAAATCTTTCTGAAGACATGCCCAAACTGTGCACCTAATTTCATACTTGTATCATAAATAGCACAGTTCAAGAAAATGTTGCACATGTGTGCTGGACTCTGCCCAGGGGGAAATTGAAGTACATGTGTTGCATCACACGAATTTTCAATGCACTGAGATGCATTTCATTTGCTGGACAAAGTGATCATGGCACATCAGGATTGGGATGGGTGGGACCATTATGTCCCATCCTGCTTGTAAAATTAGGAGGTCAAGGTTTACACTAATCCATCTTGATTGATTACATCAAGGGAATTTCCAGTTATGATTGCAATGATTCTTCAGGAACAGAATTTCTTTTTTATGAACTTGATGGGGGAATGTCACTCTATCAGAGCAGTTTAAATCATAATTTGGTATGATAAAGATTTGAAAATTAAATCTTGCATGCAATGATGCCTCTTGGAGTATGTGCCCCCATTGCCCCCATGGTTCTGCTGCCCATGTGATGTATAAATATATGCATATGCAAATACATTTATTAAACATCTATACACATAATGAAATAGTAATGAATATTTGCAATCATCCCATTAATGATCTGTACATGTAATTCAACATGACATGTGGTTACATTCTATGTATGATAAGGTGCATAAGATTTAACTAGTGAAAAATAGTGTTAAAAGAATAATTTATAATAATGATGTACTAAAACAAAACTAAATCAATGATATAAAGTAAGGCTTAGACATGCTACAGATGAGAGAAGGAGACTATAGACATCCACTGCAGCATCAGTGGCACATTCAGCTGTAGGATACAAGTAGAGGTAGTGATCTTTAAATAGGGATTGAGTTATATAACTCACTGAAGTCAGTTGTATTGTCATCCGCATCCAGCTATATGCAAGAAATGGAGGAGTTATGTAACAACTCAATGCATTCAATCATTGTTACATAAAAGGAAATTAAAAACAAGTGTGGATATTTACTAATATAAAGTGAACAATGGGAGCCCTTCTTACTGTACCTTGGACTTTAACATCTATCTTTGTTGTGTTACCTATTCAACATTTGATGCAGATTATTAATTCAATCAGTTTAGTCCAAGTCATTGCTGTTCTCACTGTGATTATACTGTTAGCTATTAGCAACTGTTACAGGAGCAATACTTGAACCTTGTGAACTCTGACTAGCTTTGCAGCTTCACTCTCACAGAGTTGGCATCTTCAATCAGCACAGCCATAACAATGGTGGGTGGGGCAATGGTTAGTTGAGCAAACACATGTTAGAATTACAAGGTCATAACTCATGCAGAAGAAGATGCTAGAATCATAACCATTCATTCCATGGCTTTATTGAGATCAGAGTATCAATAATATGAGTCAAAACATTTTAATAAGATTGATATTGGATTATATGATTTGTGGATTTAAAAAGTTTATTATTAAAAAAAAAAAATTCTATACAGCTTTGTATACGGTAAGTATTTACCAGTATATTCGAAGCTAGGCTCCATTATGGTGTCCTGGTCCACTCTATATACATAGAGACCAATGACACCAACATTGCTGGTGCAGTCGATGTATACAGAGGCTGGAGTACTTGATCCAGGAAGGGAAAATGATAAATCCTCCAATAAAAATTGAATGGCTGCCCCTTCACCCCACCGAATATCTCCATAGGAGAGGAGTACAAATGAAATGTCTCCATCAGTGACTAGAACAATTTGAAAAGTGTTGGTCTAGAATAGTGCATGAGTTCAATAATCAAAAGGAATGAAATTGAGGTTAAAAAAATTCAACGCCACCATATTTTTGACAATGTTAAGAATTGTTTGAGTAAACAAATGGGATGACTTACAATGGAAGAATCTCCACCTGCTTCTGGTACTTGATCGTAAGTAGCAACAAAAACTTGTGTTACTTGGAAGTACAATGGATAAAAAGTTCTTGATATTATTCGTTGAACGTCAAACATTTGCTCACTTGTAATGAGAGTACGGTAATATACATTTCCAGTTGTACTGGTATCTGCATCTGTCAAATATGCATTGACAAATCCAGTACCAAGTTGTATGGATCCATTGGTGTTGATCTGTTCACAATATATTAATAAGACCAAGTGAATCAATCATCTATACAGATCTAATAGAGTTATGTTCCATTTTAGCAAGTTATAGCAGATATACTAGCTAATGAACAGAAGTGTAACTGCTGGGTGCAGTGTTCACTGTAATTAACTGTGGGTGAGGGAGAGTGTGATAACTTGTTTGTACTGTTACTAACCTGGAGAGTTGTCTGAGCCACTCCAAAGAGTGGGAAAGCAATTGGGAGAGTGATCACAGGAGAGGAGAGGTCATCACCTTCAGGTAATGTAATGTCATCTTCTGCTGCGCCAAATGGGAGTAGAAGGACATCAGCTATAGAATACAATTCGAGGTAGTGTTGTTATAGGAAATGGAGGAGTTATTAACAATTCAATGCATTCTATAATTTTTAAATTAAAAGTAAAAACAAGTGTGGATATTTATTAATATAAAGTGAAAAATGGGAGCCTTTCTCACTGTACCTTGGACTTTAACATCTATCTTTGTTGTGTTACCTATTCAACATTTTGTGCAGATTATTAAAGCACAAGTCTAATATATGTATATCTGTGTGTATATATATATATATATACATATACATGAACATACACACATACGTTATGCCTGTGAGTGATGATTGATTCAATCAGATTTGTCGAAGTCATTGCTGTTATCATAATGATTATAATGTTAGCTATTAGCAACTGTTACAGGAGCAATACTTGAACCTTGTGAACTCTGACTAGCTTTGCAGCTGCACTCTCACAGAGTTGGCATCTTCAGTCAGCACAGCCATAACAATAGTGGGTGGGGCAATGAATAGTTTAGCAAACACATGTTAGAATTACAAGGTCGTAACTCATGTAGAACAACATGCTAGAGTCATAACCATTCATTCCATGGCTTTATTGAGATCAGAGTATCAATAATATGAGTCAAAAGATTTTAATAGGATTGATATTGAATTATATGAGTTTCTGGATTTAAAAAAAATTCATTATTATAAAAAAATATATATACAGGTTTGTATGTGCTAAGTATTTACCAGTATAGTTGGAGGTGGGCTCCATTATGGTGTCCTGGTCCACTCTAAATACATGGAGACCAGGGACACCAACATTGCTGATGGTGTCTATGTCTACAGAGGCTGGGGTAAATGATCCAGGAAGATCAAATGCCGATTCCTCAGAGACCAATCCAATGCCAGCCCCTTCACCCCACTGGATGTCTCCATATGATAATATTACAAATGATATCATTCCATCAGTGACTAGAACAACTTGATATGTGTTGGTCTAGAAGTGTGCATGAGTTCAATAATCAGAAGGAATAGAAATTAAGGTTAGAGAATTTCAATGCTGTCATATTTTTGTGGTATAGCAATATACTGTATGGGTACAATGTTGATAATTAATTGAGTAAAAAAAGGGGATGACTTACAAGGGAAGGAGGATCTACACCTGATTCCTGTAATCCTTCAAATGTAGCAACAAATACTTGCGTTACTTGGAAGTATAATAGACCAAAAGTTCTTGATATTATTCGTTGAAGGTTAGAAGTTTGCTCACTTGTAGTGAGAGTACGGTAATATACATTTCCAGCTATAGCTTCGATATAATATGGATCGATATAATATGGATCGAAATAATATGGATCGGTATAATATGGATCGAAATAATATGGATCAATATAATATGGACCGATTCCAAATAGGTGAGTCGTAAAATCAAAAAAGATGAATCCAAATATGGTGATCTGTTCACAATAAATGCAAGTAAATCAATCATCTATACAGATCTAGTAGAGTTATGTTGCATCTTAGCAAGTTATTGTGGATATACTAGCTAACTGAACAGAAGTGTAACTGCTTGGTATAGTGTTCACTATAATTAACTATGTGTGAGGGAGAATGCAACTTCTTGTTTGTACTGTTAATAACATGGATATTTTCATAACCCGCTCCATAGAATGGGAAAGGAATGGAGAGAGTGATCTCAGAAGTTACGATATCATCATCAAAAAGTGCTAGCGTGTCCCCTGCTTCAGTGCCAAATGGCACAACTGGAAAATCTGTATAAAACCACAAAAATATAACAAGACTAGCACAGCTTGGGAGGAAGTTTCATAACAAGAACAAGATGAAGATTCCCAGGAAAATAACTGTTAGACTCCATGAACTTGTTAAAACTCGTGGGTAAAAATCTATTACAAACCATAACAATATTAATATCTACATATTCAAGATACAATCAATTCTATCAGGTAACAATCAGAGGTCAACTCTGTGGGCACAAGAGCTTGCTCCAAGATATTATCTTCAGCTGGCCATTACCTGGTTGGTATGTTGTTGCTTGCTGTGTTATGTCAGCAACAAGAAGCAAATGTAGAGAACACACAGCAAGGATCAAGCAGTCCATTATCACTTCCGTTCTCTGTTGTTTTTATTAAAACTAAGAAACTGACTTTGAACATGGTTTTTATAACACTTTTGGTGTGGGATTACATTTAACTGGCATTTTTGGTGTACAATTACAAACCCTGAAACTTAGCATGCATACACAACTTTGAAGTAACCTTTGCAATGACAATGTTAGAACCACATGAGTAGCCATTGCTCAAATATGCTCACATTGTGTTTGGAATTGTAGCTGCCATCTAGTACAATTGGAATAGCTAGCCTGCATTCATGGCAGAGACTGCTAGCTAAACCCACCTGCTGGAAGGGCATAACTTGCAGAGTTTTACAATGCATATAGCAGTGAGACTTAGCCAGATAAAGTTTTTATAAGAAATTGTAAGCTAATGGGTTTGTGCAGTTTTGCTGTACACAGTTAGAATGTGTTCACATAAATGTGGTAGGTAAAACTTGTGAATAGCTGCCCTTGCTGAACAGCTTAGAGTGATCTTGCTATTCTCCTTTCTGTGTATGGTAGACACTGCCACCAGAGTAATGTCCCTATGACTATTACCTCACTATGATCCACCCAAGATATTTAGGCATTTGAATCTTAGCTCACAGGGGACGAAGTCAATGACTATGACAAGACTAAAACAAGAATGACAAGGAGTTATGTCCTCCCAGACAGAAAGCATACCATCGTACATCTATAATACACATACATGAGTCCAAATATACAGATACACCATAGACGTGCATATGAGTATATAATTACTATCAGCATATACCCGGCTTTGCCTGGGATATAATGACATGCCCACAGGAAAAGGTTTAGCTTAGTGTACCAAAACCATTTCCTTACCAGATTCAAGTTGTTTGCGTGCTTCTAGGTCTCTAAGTCCATGAATTTGACTGGCCATAAGTACCATAAATAGATTGTATCACTTTTGGTGTTTTTGACCTGACATGCCCATAGGAAGAGATATTGTCAGGAGAACCATTTTTTTTTGTAAAAAAGGAGGAAAATGTTTCCTTTTCCTCCTTTTTTACATGCCAAGTTAGCAAAAGGTTTATTTTCATTTTGAGTGTGTGCAGGCCAAAATGTTACGATTCTATCTGTCCACTCTACAGAGCAGCCTAATCTTCAGGAGTCATAAACCTCACTGAGTAGGAGTAACTAGACTCATTGATTTATTGTGGGTAATATCTCTATTCTTGACTTCAGTTCCTCCAATTTAACCAAAAAAATACTGGGGGAGTGGTTTTGCCCCTTCCTAAAAGTCCAGTTTCACTGTACTTACTGGAAGCTGCCCAAGCTTTTGTCCATTTTTCATAGATAGGAGTTAGCTCTTGTAGGAAATAAATTGTGCCTTGCTATCTGTCAAAATTGTTAACATGTTTCCAATCTATAATTACTTATGTAACTTTCTTTTTTCTTCATGATGGAGTAATTGTGTTTTCCAGTGAACATAATTGTGAAAAATAGGTACATTGAAAAGAAAAATAGGCAAATTTTATGAGAATAAAAGAAAAGAGAAATAGGCAGAAATTTGAACATAATCCATGATGGCTACTTATCCCTCTCTCTCCCAAGTGTGTAACTAATTGGTATAAACTACAGACAGGTGTAGTAGAATAACCACTGAAGTATGCTTTAACACCACATATCTGATAATTAACCACACAAGAATGTTTTGTGTTGTAAAGTCTGCTCACTATTAGTGATGTCATGGTAATACTATACCACACAAATAAATACACAAACAATGATGTGGAGGTTTGCAGGTGTCCCATTAAGGCTACAAAGGCTTCCTTACAGAGATACTGTAGTAGGTGAGTAATGCTGTGGGAGTCACATACCCTGCATAACTCTAGTCATGCAGGTGCAAGGTGATAGTCTGGGGAAATATGATACACATGCACTCACACTGTGTGCTCCCTGTTTCTTTGATTGGCTTCATTTTTGCTTACACTTTTTATACTTCATCAAAATTATAAGACCAAATAAATATTAATAGTGAATATATACACGGAAGTAATACTTACTTAAGGTTAAGAGATTTATATGTGGCAGACTTGGCTAGCTTTAGTTAGTCCCAGCCTCCTGGACTGTGTGACCAACATACCAACTGCATACGAACTGTTGATCACCATGACATTACTGGTTTACTTTCGGTAGCAAGTAAACCAGGCAACTCAATGAAACAGGTGAAATTTCATGGACCATGCATGTTGGAGAATGGGGCAATGCCCTCATGCCTTGAAGTATGGGGCAAGTGCCCCCATTGCCCACATGGTCTTCTTGCCTATATCATGTATAAATATATACGAAAAATTTATTTGTCAAACATTTATTTAAACTAGCGAAAAACCCGCCCATTGGGCAGTTTTTGGCCCACCTTTGGTGGGCTGTAGTCTCAAAAATGTCTGCTTTGATGACATATGTCGTTGAGTTTTAAAACAAAAGTGAACATGTGATTAGGTCAAAATATTTTTTAGAAGTACAATTTTGACATTTTAGCCTTACACATGAAGAGAAAAAGGTGTGACCAGATGGGACCAACCCCATGTTATTCGCAGAGTCAAGTTGTGTCTGCATGCCACTCTTCAGGTCTGTAGCTCCATTACATTTTCTAGCAAAAGTAACATTTTAGGCTTTTTTTTTAATATGGAAGGGATGTGGCCATATAGACATGTTCATGATGTTCCCCTAATGACAATGATTCTAAATATATATATGGGTTAGTGGATCTAACTTCAAATGTTCAAGCGTAAATCACAGACACATGGACAAACAGAGAGACATACGGCCTATTCACAATAGTATAGATAATGAAATATTATTAACTAAATATCTACAATCATTCCGTTAATGATACTGTACATGTAATTCAACATGACATGAGGTTATATTCTATGTACGATAAGGTGCATAAGATTTAACTGGTGAAAAATAGTGTTAGAAGAATAATTCGCAATAATGTACTACAAAACAAAGTTAAATCTATTTAGATTGGGGCCATTCTCACTGTACCTTGGATTTAAACATTTTTCTCTTTTGTGTTACACCTCCAACATTTTGTGCAGGATATTAAACACAAGTCTTTTATATGTACATCTGTATATATATATATATATATATATATATTTGTGAGCTCAAACAAGCACACACTCGTACACACACAATCATACATACACACCTAATTAATACAAATTTAATTCCTACTCTGACCTGCTTATAAATAATAGCAATAAAATAAAATTGATATGCTGTGCTCTGGAGTTTCAAATGAAGGCCTATGTCAAAAAAAAAAAGAAAAGAAAGAAGGAAAAAAGAGCCTAAATAATCCATGATATAGTAGTAAAGGTATAGGTCTCATGAACTGAAAGTCAGTGGTTCAAATCTGGAGTAGGTTATGATATGTATAAAACCCTGGTGACATGCAGTAGTAGTAGAATAGTCAGAGCAGAAAGATAAAAAAAGTTTTCTTAGACTATCACACTCTGGACACACAATACTTCAACATTAGTAGGCAGAATGAGTCACCTGCTTTAAGCAATAATTACTTGTCAACATTTTTATCAGAAGTTTCCTCCCTGAGCATGCAATATAATGGGTGCAAAAGAGAATAGCATTTCCACTGGAGCACTGGGAAAACTATGAACCAGTTGTGGCAGGTTTCAATTAGAAGTATCGAGAAAGCAGAGATCACAGATAAAATCTTAGTTAAAAAAACAACTGAAATATAAGGAAGAACTGATTGTCAGTTTCCCAAATTCCCAGCTAAATGACTAGATGCTTAGGTTGCAGCACTTATGCTGCATGTGTGTGGATTTACAATGTCAACGCTCATGCATAAGAAAACCATTGGTTTTCCCCTTCCCAATATTGAAAGAAAGAAAGTCTTTTTCATCAAAAAGTATTTGAAACACAGATACATTGTGCAATAAAATATAAAATATAAATACAAAATAAATTTATTTTCCAAAAGTATCTGAATACAAATAGAAAATACGTATTTTGTATTTTAAATACATATTTGAAATAATTTGACTTCCAATAACATCCATGTCTGTCTGGTATGTAAAAAAAAAATAAAATAAAATAATAATAATAATAATAAAATTAAAAAAAATTAAAAAAATAAATAAAAAATAAAAATAAAAATAATAATATAATAATAATAATAATAATAATAATAATAATAATAATAATAATAATAATAATAAATAAAACAAACTCGACATTGCATGACTAAGTAAAATTCCTTCAAGTTCTTGCATGAGTAACCATAAAGTTGATTTGCAAATCAAGCACATAATCTGATCACAAAAAAATTATTACAATCCAAGTGAATTAAAAAGGACACTAATTACTAATTGAAATAATTTCATCTAAAGGCCTGTCCACACCACACATTGAATTCAAATTAATTAATTCCACACTGAATCCAACTGAATTAAACCAATGCAAATGAATTTAAATTATCTCAGACCCACCTGCCTGGATAGTTTGATTGAGTTGCAGCTGAAAAAATAAAGCATTAACTGAAAGTTTGTGCTTCTTAATTGATTATCAGCATTTGGGGCCACCACATTACTTATCAGTGTTTGGGGTTGATACCTTTGCATGTGACCAAACCCTTTACATCTTCAAATAATAAGATGCACAATATTTATTCAACAGGTAGTAGCTGCAACTATTAAGTAAAGAAGTACTGTATAAGTGTTCTGGGGTTTGAAAGTGATGATAAAATTCCATTAGGGCAGTCCTAGGTGTAGTAGAAGGACCACTAAAGTGTGCTCTTAACACCACATATTTGAAAATTAACCACACAATAAAGTTTTGGGTCAGCCAATTCTGCTCATTATTAGTGATGTCATGGTATCACTATACCACACAAATATATACCAAAAACAATTGTGTGGGAGGGATCCAGGTGTTCCATTAAGGCTACAAAGGCTTCCTTACAGAGTTACTGTAATAGGTACACCATGCTGTGGCAGTCACATACCCTGCATAACTCTAGGCATGCAGGTGCAGGATGATAGTCTGGGGAAATATGATACACATGTACACCTACTGTGTGCTCCTTGTTTCTTTGATTGGCTTCATTTTTGCATACACTATTTTATACTTCATCAAAATCATAATACCAAACAAATATTAATAGTGAATATATACACGAAAGTAATACTTAAGGTTAAGAGATTTATATGTGGCAAACTTGGCTAGCTTTAGTTAGTCCCAGCCTCCT
The DNA here is from genome assembly GCA_963969325.1 of Lycopodina hypogea. Lineage (NCBI taxonomy): Eukaryota > Metazoa > Porifera > Demospongiae > Poecilosclerida > Cladorhizidae > Lycopodina > Lycopodina hypogea. The sequence continues at coordinate 11,356,646 of OZ017780.1, read as the reverse complement.
GGACTGTGTGACCAACTTACCAACTGCATATGAACTCTTGATCACCATGACATCACTTTGAATAAGCTTTGTGGTAGCAAGTAAACCAGGCAACTCAATGAAGAAGGTGAAAATTTCATAGATCATGCATGTTGGAGAATGGGGGCAATGCCCTCATGCCTTGGGGTATGGGGAAAGTGCTCCCATTGCACTCATGGTCATCTTGCCTATGTTATATATTTATATATACTAGCGATAAACCCACCCTACGGGTGATTTTTCACCAAAATGTCTGCTTTGAAGACATATGTTGTAGATTTTGAAAAAAAAAGTTACTGTGATTAGGCTAATTTTTTTTAAAAGTACAAATTCTGACATTTTTAACCTTACACATACAGAGGAAGAGGTGTGGCCAGATGGGACCCACCCCATGTTATTTGCACAGTCAATTTGTGTCTGCATGCTAAAGTTTTAGGCCTGAGCTCCATCATTTTTTTCTGGAAAAAGTTTAATACACAAAGGTGTGGCCATATAGATATGCTAATGACATTCCCATGGTGATGCTGATTCTATATATATATATATATATATATATATATATAGGTTTGTGGGTCCTGCTCCATTCTTTTTTCTGGCAAAATGACCATTTTTGGTTGTTTGTTTTTTTTTTAATACAGAAAGGGGTGTGGCAATATAGACATGCTCATGACGTTCCCCTGGTGACACCGATTCTAAATATACATATATGGATTCATGGGTCTAACTTCTAACGTTCAAGCGTGAATCACGGACAGACAAACAGACTATTTGCCCTTTACACTACAGATAATGAAATATTAATAGCTAAATATCTACAATCATTCCATTAATGATACTGTACATGTAATTCAATATGACATGTGGTTACATTTTATGTATGATAAGGTGTATAAGATTTAATTGTTGACAAATAGAGTTAGCAGAATAATTCACAATAATGTACTACAAAACAAAGCTAAATCTATTTGTATGGGAGCCAGTGACACAGCCAGAGCTTAGTATCAGATGTGGCAGAAAGTATCCACCATAAATTTAGTGGGAGAATATAGAAAAGGGGAGGGTATAGTCATGCCATTAGTGGGTATTCCTCAATGCAAGCAAGCGATTGAAAATGGGGGTTCATGTATCCTCCACTAGGAAAAATATAGAAAATTTGTACCCTTACACGTAGTTCTTCAAGCACTTTTGGATTGGAAAAGGATATTCAAGAAGGGTATGGAATACTGCTTGAAATCTAACACGGCCTAGATTTTGTTACTATTAGAATGCAGCAGTTATCTAGAGAATATAATGTTATAAAGAAATAACTGTACCTAGCCATAGTTGGAAGTTAAAAAAATCAACGGATTTTTTTAATATTTTTTAAAACTATTCTCACTATTCAGCTTGGCATATATAAAAATAATTTATGCTACAATTTGAGTCGGGAGGAGGGGTAGGGAGAGAATTTCCAGGCTTTGCGTTGACATAGATTGGGATATTACATGTACTTGCTAGTAGTGTCTGGAGGACTGCCCTACCCAACAAAGTTTAAAATTCTGCAAGTGTGTGTGTGTGTGTGTGTGTGTGTGTGTGTGTGTGTGTGTGTGTGTGTGTGTGTGTGTGTGTGTGTGTGTGTGTGTGTGTGTGTGTGTGTGTGTGTGTGTGTGTGTGTGTGTGTGTGTGTGTGTGTGTGTGTGTGTGTGTGCGTGTGTGTGTGCGTGCGTGTGCGTGCATGTGTGTGCATGTGTGTGCGTGTGTGTGCGTGTGTGCACGTGTGTGTGCGTGTGTGCGTGTGCGTGCATGTGTGTGTGCGTGTGGGTGGGTGTGTGTGCGTGCTCATGTGCGTGCATGCGTGTGTGAAAGGCAGGAGGAAAGTCTGGTGTCCTTTCTGAACTAATCCTCCATGGTGGTGTAGATCTGTGGGATAGAATGCTGGAGGTGATGCAGAAGGTGTGGGAAGAAGGTAAAGTGGTGAGAGACTGGCAGGATGCAGTGGTTGTTCCAATCCCAAAGAGAGGTGGCCTGAAGCAGTGTGACCATTGGCGTGGAATAAGTTTGTTGGATGTGGCAGGGAAGGTACTAGGCAGAATTGTACAGGGAAGATTGCAAGTGATTGTTGAAAAAATTCTGCCAGAGTCACAGAATGGGTTCAGGAAAGGACGTGGTTGTGCAGACATGATTTTTGTTGCTAGACAGCTTGTGGAGAAAGCGAGGGAACATGGCGAATCATTGTATGTGTTGTTTGTAGACTTGAGGAAGGCTTATGATTCAGTGCCCAGGCAAGCCCTATGGATGGTCCTATTAGAGTAGTTTAAATTGTATTTTGGTATCATATTGATTTGAAAATTAAATTTTGCATGCAGTGATGCCTCTTGGAGTATGTGCCCTTATTGCCCCATGGTTCTGCTGCCCATGTGATGTATAAATATATGCATATGCCAAATACATTTATCAAACTTCTATACACATAATGAAATATTAATGAATATCTACAATCATCCCATTAATGATACTGTACATGTAATTCAACATGACATGTGGTTACATTCTATGCATGATAATGTGTATAAAATTTAACTGGTGATAATAGAGTTAGAAGAATAATTTACAATAATGTATGTACTAAAGCAAAACGAAATCATGTATATTAAAAACACTTATATAAAGAAAGGCTTAGACATGCTACAGATGAGTCAAGGAGAATATAGACATCCACTCACAAAATTGTCTTAAGGGTGGACATGTCTTATGGGAGTATATGTCTTTCAGGATGACATGTCTTATAAGAGCATATGTCTTGAGTGAGCTCATGCTTTGTAGGAGGAAATGTATGGTTCAAAGTTATGAGATGGTGGAGTGCATGTCTTTATGATGGCATATCTGTCTATGTGTTCTGTTTTACTGAAAAACATTTCTTAATGGATGATATATTTACTTCATGGTTTGTATTATAGGAGGGCATGTCTTACAGTTCATGTTGTTTCACTGGAATATATGTTATGCAGGAGGCCATATTTTACTGAACAATTTGTCATATAGGAGGACACCTCCTGTATGAGGATAGGTTTTGCTGGATGATATGTATTAGAGGAAGTCATGTATTAATAGTGGCAAGTAGTAGTAAAAAAGGGGGGGGGGGGTGGATGGAGATGGTTAGTGAGAGCACAGAATTCTGTATGTTTCAGCTGCTCTCTAGAAGCAGTAGTCCCATACAGCAATTGGATGTAATGGCCCACTTTTTCTGAGCTCTACCAATTTCATTCTCCCCTTGGAATTGCTAATAGGTTTTCTTTCTTGTCAACTTGACGGGCCATGTAAAAATGCTTTAATATCTCTTTGAAATGGTAGCATGTAAAAGGCTATGCATTCCCTTTGATGGAAATAAAATGGCTGATGGAGAAGAGCCTTTTTTTGGGCTTCTTTCAGTTATTACACTTGAATAATGGGGTTTGGATAAATGGGACACAGCCGAGGTTACTTTCACTTACCTGAATATCATATCTGCCAATTTTCAACCAGACTCTTGCAGCCATTTTGCAGTTTATTGTACACATATAAATAAAGAAAAAGAGACAGAAAGAAAGAAAGAAAGTAAGAAAGAAAGAAAGGAAGGAAGGAAGGAAGGAAGAAAGAAAGAAAGAAAGAAAGAAAGAAAGAAAGAGAAGAAAGAAAGAAAGAAAGAAAGAAAGAAGAAAGAAAGAAAGAGAAAGAAACAAAGAAAGAAAGAAAGAAAAAAAGAAAGAAAGAAAGAAAGATATAAATGTATAAATATATAAATAAATATATAAACACCACTAGCTATATTAGTATAAGATTACATTTAATTACATACCTGTTTTTGGAAAAATTTAATGTATGCTGTATCAAGCAATAGTGTTTATTTGTTGTGATTCACCATTCCAGTTAGATATTGTTGGTGTTGATGTGTAAAAGTATGAATTGCAATGTTGTTGCTGTGATAAATGCAAAAGAGAAATGTGCATTTTAAATAATAGATGTATATATCCTTATTTGTTTCTTAAAAACTTACCATACAGATTATGTTGTTTTGAGGATGATTATACAATCTCTTACTTTTTTTTGAATTTAAATGAATTAATACTTCTCTATATTTCATTCCTGTCTATAGAATTTCTTGATATATACAGTTATTCATGAAAATTTCCTTAGTGTCATTATAGTGTGAGATGGGTGCCATGATTTTTAAGTTGTCCTTTGGACCAATCCTAGACATTGCCACTATAGTTGTCTGTGAGAAAAGAAATTATTGGGTAGGTACACCAATTCTCTTAAATGTTTGTCCTTGACTTTTGTTAGCTGTGACAGCAAATGCAGGTTCAATAGGATATTGCTTCCTCCTCATTTTGAATGGATACTCATTTTCTTGTGTGATGTGAGTAATCCTTGGTATGAATATAGTTCTGCCAGCATAGTGGAAGATCAGAATTTGTTGATTTATTGTTTGTAATTTGCCCTTGATGGTGTGTTAGTGTAATTAATTGACAATGTATCTTGTTCCATTGCAGTGTCAATTTTATAGGTTTAGGTTCCGTAAGAGCACAATGGGACTGCCAACCTTTATATTGATAATGTGTGTTTGGAATCCTGAAGGGGTTAATTTGTTTAGAAACTCAACTGGATATAATCTTTCATTGTTCACAGTAGTGCAGCTCTTGTATTCTTTTTTAATTCCAGGAAATGAGGTCATCATCATGCTATTTATTTCTTCAACAGCTTTATTAGTTGGTGCAATTATGGTTACCTTTGCTTGGCATGAGGTGATCGAGTTCGGAGTTCGATATATAACTTTCCAATACAAACTGAACATAAATCAGTTAAACTTGTGGTGGTGTGGCATAGCTCTTGCTCTAATTTAATTTTGAGTTGGCCTAGATCAGATGCTCATGGAAGTAATCAATTTCCAATTTTAAGGATATAATCAGCATAGTTTGAGTTCTGCATGTGCTGCAATGATTGTACACAATGATTGAAATGTGACTCCATGGCCAGTGTTTGTATGTGCTCCCAAATGTGTAATTTTTTTCAAGTTTGCATCTATTACTTGCAATGAAGGAAAAAAAAAAGAAAAACAAGAAAAAACAAAAAGGGGGGAAGAAAAAAACAACAAACCAAGCAATCAGTATAGTGTAACCGCAACTGCGTGTTAGCTACAAGAGTTTTGATTGGCACCACACCAACCTAGGCCATGGCTATCCATTGTTAGTTGCTGTTTTCTTTGAAGGGCACTCAGGGTGTCCTGCTAACTAAGGGCAGTGCTGCCAACTATACGGAAGGGTTCACTAATGTCTTAGCTACAAAAAACAACAATGTAGCACCAGGGGAAGTGATGGCTCCTCTCCAAGTTCTGCTTTTAGTGTACTGCAAGATTCTGCTTCTGTGGAAGGAGCTCTTGACTCTAAAATAGTAGCTGCAATTGTCAGGAAGATAGCTAAGTTGTCTTCAGAAGCTGGAGGGTCAGGAAAGTTTGAAAATAGTGGGAGACTTCCATATGCCATTGTTGCTACTACAAAAGGTGACAGATATTCATAATGAAAATTGTGTAGCAGTCATTTTGGTGTAAATTATAGTTGGATGATACCACTGCTACTTTATTTCATTTCTCTGAAAATCTACTGATTCCTATTGATTATTTCTAGGAACGTGTACAATCAGTTTTATATTGCTTTTGTTTGGAAACGGAGCTAAAATTAAAAAAAAAAGTTTCATTTTAAATCTCTCATTCTGACTAATCCAAAGGATCTCAATCCAGGTGAATGGAAAGTGTCAGTTTAAATATATTTGATGAGATCCTTGCAAGCATTCCCATGAAGTTTAACAAAGCAACTACAAAATTAGAATTCAGAGAATTTGCTATTGATTCAAATAAAGGTCGTGATGATGCTCAAATTTTGGCTCTTTGTCATATATATGAGATCTCTGATGGGTAACTGTAGGTACTTGAATCTTTAAGATATAGCTGTTCTTCTGCTATCCATCCCAGCAAATAATGCTGACTGTGAGAGAATATTCAGTTTGGTGAGTGATATCCAAACTGACTTCAAGTCAGTTCTCCACTGTGATAGAGTTTCTTCTCTAATTGGTGTCCATTTCTATTTTGCATTTAATTGATGTGAACTGCTCGATTTTGAGACATTCTTCTTGATATGACTGAACTGTGCACAAGAGAAAAAAAACATGAGTTACAAACATTCAGTGACATCTTAAATTGCAATCACATGTCTATATTTAAATGTGTGATTCATTTACTTTTTTTGGTGTTTCTATGATGGTTTATACTGAAATTGAGCCAAAAATACTGAAATATTGTATTTCCAATACTGAAAGATTATATGGGCTGACAGCATTGTGAGGGGCAGGCTTGTTTGTCGACATTTGTTTCACCTGCTGGTAAGAGAAATTTATTTATTTATTTTTTAAGCATGATAGAGCTGAGTAGCAGTGATTTTCAGACTTGGAGCTACCATCTTAATAAAAACAAAAACTCACTAGTAGGTATAGTCAAGGAGCAGTCTATGATAAAATCTGTAGGCTATTTGACTAGTACAGATAAAACTTTGTCTAAGTGTTTAGTAGGTTTCAGGGTAGCATTTTGGGCAAATAGTTAATCTTGGTTTAGTTCTGATGTAGATGTGGTGATAAACAGTCATGAAAATGTTCTCAAAGGTTTTCAGATGTGAAGGAATAAACAACTTGTAAGCTATTGCAGCTATTACAAAGATAACTGGCACTTTCATTGACATTTGCATGCATTATATATATTTTTTAAATTTCATTCATTGAAGCTAAATTGGAATATAAATACCCACTGTGTCTTACTTGTCTGCTCTTTTGTAGCACACTCCCTTTAACCTAAAACTGAAGAAATAAGTTACATGCAAATGCCTTTATTTTTATTTGGTGTGATGGCACATTGAAAGTGGGCCTGTGAAGATGTAATTCACTACTTATTCAATCAGCTTTCAGTCCAGCTCTCCAGCAACATTGACCACATCTTATTCACTCCCAACTCATCCCACAACAGTGTCACTTGCACAATATTCATCAAAGAAATAATGTCCAAACATAGAACAGTAAAGGTAAAAGTATCATATAAACCTCAAAACAAAAATATTCCAAGACCTACAGCAAAGGATGAGAAACTAAGATATCATGGATTACTTCATCATCAAAGGAAAATCAGTAGCATATGCTATTCACTGAAGGAGGCATCAAGGACCTCAGAAATCATATGGTGAATTAGCTGATAAAAGTAGAAAGCCAAGTTTGTTGGACAACAGCCTCTGATGTTCCTGCAACAACCTCTGATGTCATCATGGGGGAAAAGTGAGAAGTTAGTGGTTTTGGGATATCAATCTGGCAATGCTGTAAGTAGAGGGCAATGCTGTATGTAGTGGGCAATGCTGTATGTAGAGGGCAATGCTGTATGTAGAGGGTAATGCTGTATGTAGTGGGCAATGCTGTATGTAGAGGGCAATGCTGTATGTAGAGGGCAATGCTGTATGTAGAGGGTAATGCTGTATGTAGAGGGCAATGCTGTATGTAGAGGGCAATGCTGTATGTAGAGGGCAATGCTGTATGTAGAGGGCAATGCTGTATGTAGAGGGTAATGCTGTATGTAGAGGGCAATGCTGTATGTAGAGGGCAATGCTGTATGCAGAGGGCAATGCTGTATGCAGAGGGCAATGCTGTATGTAGAGGGTAATGCTGTATGTAGAGGGCAATGCTGTATGTAGAGGGCAATGCTGTATGTAGAGGGCAATGCTGTATGTAGAGGGCAATGCTGTATGTAGAGGGCAATGCTGTATGTAGAGGGTAATGCTATATGTAGAGGGTAATGCTGTATGTATAGGGCAATGCTGTATGTAGAGGGTAATGCTGTATGTAGAGGGCAATGCTGTATGTAGTGGGCAATGCTGTATTTAGAGGGCAATGCTGTATGTAGAGGGTAATGCTGTATGTAGTGGGCAATGCTGTATGTAGAGGGTAATGCTGTATGTAGAGGGCAATGCTGTATGTAGAGGGTAATGCTGTATGTAGTGGGCAATGCTGTATGTAGTGGGCAATGCTGTATGTAGTGGGCAATGCTGTATGTAGAGGGTAATGCTGTATGTAGAGGGCAATGCTGTATGTAAAGGGTAATGCTGTATATAGAAAGTAAACTTTACCTAACATGCACCAATTTATAAATTTTTCTTTTCTCTGCACTTTGTCCTCAGGTATATATTTTATGACCCCCCTAGAAACAAATTCTGGATCTGCCCCTAACTTGTGCAGGTGATCCTTGTTTAACAACTGGGAGTATTTGTTTCCAGTTTCCAGAGAAGAGTATGGTTAAATCCCCAAATAGGTTGTTGTTACTTCTTACATCCTGTACACTGCAGTGGAGGCATTCATATAAGTATCTATGTTCCATGGTTACCTCATCTATCACTAATAGACGGGCTTGTTGCATTAGCTGTCCAGTTGCACAGCGTTTGCTGAAGCCACAAATGGAGTTTTCCTTTTATATATGAAGTGGGATTTAGCATCTGGAGTATAATGTTCTTCCATTATGTAATAGTGTTACTGCAATGCCTGACATTGCTGTTGCCAAAGTGATTCTCTTGATTGACCTTTAGAAATCTAAAATGACATTGATGATGTAAGTTTTGCCTGTACCACCACTTGCACTTAGACAGAATGTCTTGCCTTCTTCTAGTTCCACTGATCTTATTATTGTTTCGTAAACTTGTTATTCTGAGTGTAATAGAGTGAGTGCAGTTTATTGGAGTTGTGCAGTATTATAAGTCATTTCTTCTCTTAGCACAGATGGAAGTTGTGCTAAATGAACTATGCTCGGATCAGTGAAGGAAGTCCAAAGCTTTGATTCATGTCCAAACCATCAAATTCAATTATTTTTTGCAGTTTTAAAAGCATTTATGCATTGTTTGCATGGATATTGTTGTCTCCTGCTTGCTCCTCATAATGTCCTCTGCTAAGTTATGTTTCCACATGTTCCAGAATGACAGTGGATCTGTTGGCATATAATACAGTAGTATTGTGCAGAATACTTGTCGTAATTGTGGGTCATTTCTGATACTTGATGCCTCTTCTATTACCCAGTTTCTTTCATTGTCATGGTCCAGTTGTCCCATTCGAAGGCAAGCTGCCTGGAATGTCGGACATTCATCACCCTCGATGGTGCGTAAATCTTTATATGTGGTTGCTCTAGTTTTGTGATGAAGTAGCATTTGTAAATGGCATAATTCAGATTGATGTGGACTGAGGGAAATTGTTGGAATACGTCCCAGTGAGTTTGTCACGAGTAGATGATGTTCTTCAGAAATTCCAGGACAACGTCTTTGCTATTGCTTTGTTCTTTGATTCCTAGTGTAGTATTTTGGCAAGTCTGGATATGTGATGTGATTAGCAAATTCATCACATTTATTTAGTTTGAAAAGGTTTGTTAATTTTTTTTTGCAGATTCTCCATGTTGAACTGTCTCAATTTCTTGTCCCTCCTGGTACAGGACAACCTGATCTCCTGGTTAAAGACATGGCAGTTTCTCTACTGGAGATTTCCTTGATTGTAGTGGGAATTGGTGGATTCTCCAGTATTCCTCACTTGCTGATATGTTCCGTGGGTGAAAAAAGTTTCAATTTTATCATGAACAGCCACTTCTTGTCCTTCATCACCCTCTACTGATAAAGTGACCTTGTCATGACCCTTGGTGATGTATTTGTGCAGATATTTGATTGCTTCTACTGAGTTACCACCCATTTGTTATCCACGTTGTACTCTCCGTTGTTTTTCATTCGCAATGTGTGTGTCAATCCACCTTTTTCTGGAGATCTATGGCAATATTCCAGGTATGAACTTTCTCCTGCTATTGTGTTGAGTCTAAATGTTTTAGAATAACCCTAGGTGCAGTGATGCTCCTGACCTACACCTTCCATGCATGGATATTGCATGTTTGCTGCACCATAGGGGCCATGTGAATTATTTAATATGGTTACTTGGTGCAGTAGTGGATTTCTGTTTTTGTCTGGAATTTCACGGCATATTATCCTATCTATATATTCCGGTG
>OZ017780.1:11271695-11346359 GCA_963969325.1 Lycopodina hypogea | reverse complement strand
CTCACATGAAACACACCCAGTTACTTGTATTCCATATGCCAAATTTTAACCTGATTGGTCTACAAATTTGCTTTTGGCAGCAAAAACAACTTTCTGTGGGTGTGGCTATGACCAAACCACACTCACATGTGATCAGTAACTCTCACCCTGTTACTTGGAGACCACATGCAAAATTTCAGTCTGGTTAGTTTTTGGTAGCCAAATTTACTATCTGTGGGTAGGGCTATGACCAAACCACACCCATTATCACACCCACGCATGCTTAATAATGCTCACCCAATTCCTTGGAAACTACATGCCAAATTCAGCCTGGTTGGTTCTTTGATTAGCTTTTGATAGCAAAACAACTTTTTGTGGGTATCACTAATGCCAAACCACACCCACTCTGATCAAAAATGCTTACCATGGTACTTAGAGACCACATGCCAAATTTTGGCCAGATTGATCCATAAATTAGCTTTTGGTAGCCAAAACAACTTCCTTTGTGTGTGGCTATGAAAAACCACCCCTACACATGCTTAATAACTGGGTGTGGCTATGGACAAACCATACCCAATGTGGTCAGTAATGCTCACCCTGATACTCAGAGACTACACGCCAAATTCTGGCCTGATTGATATTTTGATTAGACTATGGCAGCCAAAACAACTTCCTGTGGGTGTGGCTATAACAAAACCACATATATTACCACACCCATACATGGTTAATAATGCTCACTTAGTTACTTAGATACCACATACCAAATTTTGGCATTCTTGATGAAAGGGTTTGGCCGTGACACGCATGCACGGCCGCCCACCCACCCACACACATGCACGCGCGCGCACACATACACACACATACACCCACCCACACACACACACACACACACACACACACACACACACACACACACACACACACACACACACACACACACACACATATATAATAGAGATTGCTAATATTATAGCAGAGAATATGAAGTATTTCCTTGACTAGATGCACAGTTTGGATTCAGCTGACCATCACTATGTTCCTTGACTCCACTTAGCTAATTGGCTTCAGTGATAATAGGACAGTAACATGCTTCACATGCCTTGATGCTTAAATTCACAGATTCTCACTTACTCTGACACCAATGGTAAGTAGTGCTCTCTATTCTCTTGTAAGTGTCAACGCAATAATCCTCCAAGAGTGGACATATGGACTGAGGAGACTGCTAACAACAGCAAATTGTCAAACACTATGCACTTAATTCCTTTCAAATTTAATGGCTTAGTATAAAGGCAGCATCACTTCTACTCTCCTAATAAAATTTTTTAAAAGCATAGCATAGCTATAACTACTATACCAAAACTACAGCAACAAAACTTCCTGCTCTTTTGCAGCATCCAAACTTCACCTGGACACTTGAGAATCAGCAACTTATCCAAGATGTACATTTTTGTTTTCATTCTACTTGTCTCTGCTGCATTTTGCTCTGCTGCACAGCTCACTGATGAAGAGAAAGAGGAAATTTTGAGAGCTCACAATACTTTTCGTGGAAAGGTCGAGCCAATAGCAATTGACATGGAAAAAATGGTGAGTGGATGCTTCATTTTCTGAAAGAAAAAAAATTTTAACTTCTTAATTTTTGTTGTTATTCTTTTAACTCGGTTTCTATCTTCAGTATGAATTATAGCTACACAATATTTTTACAATCATTTTGATATTAACTATCATGCATTAATAGGACAGGTACGTTTTCATTTCCTTTTCTGTTCCATTTTGTCTATTTTTACCTCCTTTTCTTCTCTCTCCTTCTCTCACATGCTCTCTCTTTCTCTCTCCCTCTCTCTGAAAAAGATTAGTTAATATAAATCTTGAAGAAGCCATTCTGTTCTTTGCTTGTTTTCTTTCATTCTTATACACACAGGAATGGAATGATGAACTGGGTTACATGGCCCAGTTCTGGGCAAGCAACTGTGAATATGAAATCAATGAGAACAGAGATGCCCAAACAGATGCTTTTAACACTGTGGGTCAAAGCATGGCCGCTACAAGCAGCTACACTGTCAACTACACAACTCTAATTCGGACTTGGTATCAGGCAGGGCAATACTATGACTACTACAGTGGCTACTGCACTGATGCTGATGGAGATGAAGATGAGGATGGAGAGCTTTGTGGCCCATACATCCAGGTTAGTCAATTCACCTTTGTGCATTACAAACAAGGCTTACTGCTACTCCAACATTTGGAGGATAAAAAAAAATTTTAATCCTGGATAATACCAAAAAATATGAGAGGATCTATGTAACAACAACCCTAAGTAACTGACAACCTGTGAATGTGTATGCATGTATGTAGTTGGTGTCAGCATCGACCTATGCTGTTGGCTGTGGATCTTTCAAATGTGATGAATTGCGAGGAGGAGAAGATGAAGACGCTACTTTCTTTTTTGTTTGCAACTATGGACCAAGGTAAGAGGCTACTAATATTTTACTTGCAGATCCACAGCATATGTTAGAGACAGATAAAAGGTTCTAAAATTTTGGCAGAAAGTATATACATAGACAGCAGTTAAAGAATGGCAATGAAAATTACTCCAGGCAATAGAAACTAGAAATTGGCTTAGGATATTCATGAACTGAAAATGTTTATTTGTATCAAAAGAAATGGTTACTCTGTGTGCAAAAGCTAATAAGAAATCAGTTATTATTTAGTTTAGCCATAATATTTCATGCTCTGTATTAAAAGATATGTAACCTTCATTTAATGACTGCAGTGTGAACCCATATCAAGCACCTTATCAGACAGGAACAGAATCTTGTTCTTCATGTCCTTCCGACAAGCCTTACTGCGTGTCTAACCTCTGTGGTCAGTTATACTCTCACTCTAGTTATCAATGATTGAATATATAGACATTAAACTCTACTTACATATAGCAGTGTCAGATAATAAATATATATGAATTGAAAGTTATTTTAATCCAGAGCAAATGTAAGTATCTGCTATATATCTAATACAGTGTGCTGTGGAGCATATCAAACTGTTGCATATACAAGCTAAATTTGTCAGCACTTTATTATTTTTATCTAAAACTTGTTTTAACATCTTCATTGTATTTACTTATCCTTGTAGCTGATTCTGGTGCCACTCGATCCATTCAACTGCCATTCCTTGGGATGGTCGTACTAGGCCTGATCTCCATGATAATGTGGTAGCCATTATCTGTTCATCACAGAGAAACTAAGGACATTGACGGATCATAATGTGTAAACTAATATCTCAGAACTGGGCGTTAACACTAAGTAGTTTAGTCGTGATAATGCTATTATTAAATGTTTACTTACAAATATGCATATATCTCATTTTTTATTTGTTTTTAATAATTTTAATTGGTTGTATTCAAAAAAATTTTTGTTGTTCCCCCCCCCCCCCCTCCCTTTTAAATTGAAAGTGGGCAAGGTATACTCAAAGTTAGTTATATTCCATAATTATTGACACCAGAGGGACTTAGGCCCTATAATGTTGTCCACAACCCTGACTAACATAATCCCAAGCTCTCTAATTGAGGAAATGGCACAGATTACTATAGAAGACTCAGTCACTTTACAGAAATAATTCAAACTTGTATAAGAACAATTGCCACTAGTACATATAAAAAGCTGTTACTTCCCAGATGGACCCAACAGTCCAGTTTCTCAAGTTTGGTCAGAATGCAAATGGTTAGTTTATTCCCCATAGATCCCAATAAGTCACATAGATATGCACAAGAGATACCATACAAAACTAAAAATTTGTTCAGATTAAGAGTATATGTTAACTGAAGTGGTTTTCAGTTGTGATGGAGCTTTGCAATAGTACCAGAGGATAAAGGATAAAGAATCTAGTGTTTTTCAGATGCGATGGAACTGCTCCAAACTTTGTTGGCCAGAGTTTAAAATTACGGAATCTTTTTTTCTATATTCTTTTTATTTTATCTCCAGAAATATACTGTGTGACCATTAAAATTGTTACTCAATTTTTCCTTCAATTCAAACCACACTTCCTCCTTCAGAGTGACAAGAGCATTATCTTTCTTCACCCTCATCAGTTTTCTCAGCTAAAAATTAAAAAATAAATAAATAATTTTTTTTTAATTTTTAATAATAAATAAATTAATTTTTAAAAAAAGAAGAAAGAATGAAAAATGGAAGACAAGGAATGGCTGAGGATGAATCATCTAATAATAATAATTATAATAATTATAATATAAAGAATATTTTATTCTTCATTGAAAGGCAATACTAACATATCAACACTATATCTCTTCTTCTTTTTAACACTATTTCTTTACTTTTATTGACAGCCTGTCCTTCATGTGAAGGATCCTTAAACACTCCTTCAATTCCCCAAAAAATTGCTGGTGTTGGCATTGGGAAGGTCTGGAGGGAAATACCAATAGCCAGGTTGTATGTCTCAACTTATGTCCATTGCATGATCTCAGACACATGGATTCTGGCACCTGCACACAAAAGTTAGATAATAGTAAAAATGGATTATTTAGCTGAGCCAACTATTCAACATTATACCCCCTCCAATCTTTTACTCTAAACAAATATTACTATGCTGTAATCTCACTAGAGCCTAACACAAGAAAATGTTGTTCCTGGGTAATCCTTTGCAGATTAGCACTCCGGGACACTTGATTAGGAGTGGGCGTATAGTTGCGAGGCATTATTGTATCACGTTGAGTTTTTGACGGAGACGACCCGGAGTACTAAACAACAGGATTACCTGTTCCTGCACTCACCACTCAGTTTTTGCATAATCTACCACTCCAGCAACCTAAAAATCCGTCTCATCCACCATATCCCGCTACCTCTACCTAAGGTGAGGATATTTCTGGCACTGCTATATCTCCTGGACCTGAACTCTGATTGAAATCCGTCTCCTACAACCTCGCTGGTCAGCCTGGTGGTTGGAGTTAAAAAGAGGCCAAAGCAGGCATGAAATTAGGCCAAAAGAGACCAGCCCAAACTTGAAATAGGCAAAAAGAGACCAGAAATATAAAAGATAATAGTGTTCACCATGGCAAACTAATTTCAGCTACTCCTGAACTTGAGTGATCCAGTACAGTTCACAAACCAACCACAAATTGAAAATCAATTAATTCAATTGAGCCAAACACCCACACCCAATCAAGTTTAGCTCAAGAAGTTGCTTACAATTAACATATTCCAAGACCTCTATTTCAAGTAATAGTGCATTAAATATAGCCCTAGTACCAAGGGGTTCCTGAATAGCACAATATTACCATTTATTTCATTTCATGCATTTGTTATATTCAGGGCTTGGACCAGGGCTACATTATTCATCTATCTGCTCTACTTAATATTTCATTACATTTTAATTCAATTGAATTTATTCATCCATTTTATTAATTTTATTACATTTTAATTCGATTGAATTCATTCAATCATCTCCAATAAGCACACTGTAATATTCACTACTTATATAATTTTACTGGAGTAAGTACCAGTGTTATACACGGAATCCTATTTTGTTCGGTTTGATACTGGATCCGAATTTTTAAAAATTTGTTTTTACCTGCAACCTTGTTTTTGGGGATTCTAAATGTTTCTTTCCTGTTGATCTTCTTAGGAAACTTCCTCAGGAACACCAGTGCTAAGGTCTCCAATTCAATTTCTGGTCATGGTTGGTTTTTTTTTTTTTTTTTTTTTTTTTTTTTTTTTTTTTTTTTTTTTTTACCCATTATTAAATCAAGACATTAAATCATGAGTGGGGGGGGGAAGCCAAGTCAAGTTGTGTATGAATACCAAGTTTTTGCAATGCTTTTGAGGCCTGATGAGACAGCCAAAAAATATATTTTTTATGAAAGTTATTAAAAATGCACCCTCTCTGTTATGTAGCAGTTGGCCAGTATAATTTAGAGCAACATTTCTCTTGTGGAGTACTTCAAATTCTTTAAACAGTGGATATGTTACACAAGGAAGAGAAAAAGTGCTACACACCCATAAAAGTTGTTTTTTTAAACTCAGATTGATTATGGTAGTGGGGGATCACCTATTGCAGGCTACCCATCTGGGGGATGGCTTTTGGCCACAGATCAGGTATTGTGATACAGGCCTCCTGAAATTCTTTGAAGAGGCTAAGCATGTCTAAGTAGGCCAATTGAGGACAATTTTGTGTTTGGCCTAATTTTTTTTTTTTTTTTTTTTTTTTCTTTTCTTTTTTTTTTTTTTTTTTCTTTTTTTTTGTCCAAGCAGAAAAATAGAGACCACTTCTGGTGCTTTTGGTCTAAAAGAGTCCAACCTGGCAACCCTGACCTTGACCTATTTTCAAGGGTAGTCCAAGCCTAAAGGTAAAGTCATGAATGACCCTTCTGAGCAGAGTACACTGAAAATGAGAAGGTTTTTGATAAGGGACTGATTCACCTCTTCCTGGATTGCATTGTGGCTTTTACTGGACTGTGAACAATTCAGCCAATCAATAATTACTCTCCACTACAAGTCCATTAAAAGAGCTAAATCATAATTACCCTTCTTTTTTATTAGTGTTATTATTTAATTAGGTAATCCATTATCAGCCGGAACACACACAGTAGTGTGGACTCTGAACACGACAACATCTGTACTTCATTTGTACTTTCATTTAAAGGCCTTGTCCACTTATCTGATGAACGGAATCATTAATTGAACAAATTGTTTGCGGACATCCATGTTCATAATCATTTAGGAACTACGCATTCTTTCTAGAACACAAAAATTAAAAGGTTCCCCAAAAACTAGTTTCAAGACCAGTGGGTATTGTCTTCTTTATTCAACCTGCACCATGGCAATCAGAGTTCTATTAGCTGCATGTCTCTGGTTGGTGTGCACACCTGTAAGTGGCTCTCTAAGCAGTGGTCAGAAGCAAGATATCCTCCATGCTCACAACTATTACAGGGGAATAGTGGAACCTGGTGCAACCAACATGCAGAGATTGGTGAGAATATTGGACATATCACTGTAGTTTTTCAGCTTATGTGTTGAAATCATTTTATTTTCAGTTTTCTTGTATTTTCAGCAATTATTTGTGTATATTTCAATTTGGAATATAAATTTATTTACCTCTATTGTTATCAGGAATGGGATAATGAACTTGCAGAAATTGCTCAAACTTGGGCTTCCAGATGTCTCTATCAGTTTGATGATTACAGAGACTATGAATCATCCAAATTTGATTATGTGGGTGAAATCATAGCAAACACCACCAGCAAAAATACAGACTACTCCAGGTTTGTGCACAATTGGTTTGATATGGGCCAGAAGTACAGCTATTACAGGGATGACTGTCAAAATATTGATGGAACAATAATTTATGATGAGGAAGACTGCTTATCCTACAAACAGGCAAGTATTTGATCATTGATATCCTTGCAATAGTACAGAGATTCACTTATGGAATGAGATAAAGTGCATGCAGGCAAAAGTGCTATTTGAGTAGAATGTTACACAGATGCAATATTGTTGACAATATGTTCCATACAGCATAAATACATTTATCATATAAATGAGTTTAATAGTATAATCAATTTGAATACGCTTCCTCATCTGTTTCTTGTCCCATCATCACAGCTGGTCTGGGCTAAAACACACTCCGTGGGGTGTGGTGCAGTTAGGTGCAGAGTTCTTTTCACGAGAGGGGGAGGAATTGCCCTTAATACACTATATTTTGTTTGCAACTATGGACCTGGGTAAGCATTCAGCTAATAACTTGTGCACAGATGTTTTTAGCAACATTTAATCATAATGGAAAAAACATATATATATATATGTTCCGCTCTTTCTGTAAATCTAACATTCTATAGAATGCACACAATCTAGGGATCTACAGAATACATGCCATTCTACATTTGTTTGCAGCTCATTCTTCAAAGTTTGCCTGGTTTTGTACACTTCTGGTTTGCTACGTTGATGGTGTTCAATTTCTCCAAATTTTATAGCTAACCTTAAATATTAAGTAGATATGCAGCTTTTCTGTATACCGATAACAATATTTTTTAAAAAGAAGGAAAGCCACCTACCCAATTCCTCGCCACCCCCCCCCCCCCCAATTATTCCCTATGTCTCCCTGCATGACCTTCAAGAACAACTTAAACTAATAAATATTCATCATTAAAATGAGAACACTTGTTTTATTCCATTTTAGTCAAGTTCTTGGATTGTAGCTTCTTTTGGTTACTTCAGGCATCTCTCCTCATTCTGCCTTCAGAGAAGCTTATCTTTCTGGCAATCTGGGCAAATCCATCAAAGTTAGGGAAGGGGTAGAAGGCAAGTCCCTCATAGCTCTTTAAGATGCTTACCCAATTCCTCTGACACCCCCCCCCCCCCCTCCCCCACAGTATCCCTTATATCTCCCTGTTTGACTGTTTTGACGACTAATTATCTTCCTCTGAAAGAATCCTTTGAAAATCAAGAGCTCCGTTCAGAGTTATTTTCAAGAATGAAGTAGCTCTGAATAAAAGGACAAAATTTAGTAAGTTATAATGGACCAGTGGAGGCTGAAAATGGATCTGCATAAAATGTTTATACCTCATTGCAAAAGAATACAGGGCTCTCTGCTGGTATACTTAAGCCCTGTCCACACTACAAATGGGTTTGTACCTCTCTCCAGCAACACCCAGTTCCAAATGTTTTCTTTCGTCCATACTAGCATAGCGCTGAACCTGCTCTACATCACCTGTGTGGGCTGAATAATTGGCTGGGTTGATCAATTGGTCTCCCTCTACCTCAATAGAATGGTGTATTTTATTTTCTTTGTGTGCTACTTTGTTCTGTCCTTTTCCCTCCACAATTTCATTGAATAAATGGAGGAGAGGAGGGAGAGAGCTGTTGTAGCTAAACTCTTAATAGTGCACCATCAACAATAAAGCCACAGTAACGTTAAATAAATCTGAGCCACTTGAAGCCTACCCTTTTGAAGGTTTCAGGTGAAATCAGGTGGGACCCTGTTGGATGAAACCCAGGTGTAGTGTGGATACATGGAACCTTTCCAGACACTGGTGGAACCGGTTTTTGTGTGCAGTGTGGACAGGGCTTCACTTTATAACCTTTATTTTCTTCTCTGGTGCACAGAGCTGCCACACAGCTGCCACAGTGGTGCCAGGAGCTACCAAAAAAAATACAAAATTGATCACTGGAAGCTGCTATCTACTCCTGAAATGTTTGCACCTCATTGCAAATGAGTACAGGCTCCCCCCCCCCCCCAAAAATAAAAAAGCTGGGCTACTTACCTTTTAACTTTTCCCACCTTTAGAGGTGCCACAGAGCTGCCATTGGAGCTGCCACAGAGCATGCCACAATGATTCCTTACCAATGCCACCTTCTCAATGCAGCTGCTCCAATACACCTGAATTAACATATTTGGTGGTTTATCCTACTAAGCAGGCCTAAATCTTATTAAAATTAACTTTGAACCATCCCTGAAGTGAGGGGGGGGGGGGGGGGGGGGTCATCATTTCTTTTCAGGCTTTTATTGTATGGAAATTAGATTTCTCTTTTCCCTCACTAGTGTAGTCACTTTTTCTAGTTTTGATCAGTGGAGGTTACTTTGATACCCCTCCAAAGTATCACCACCAATTTTTACCTAAATCAACCCAGTCATCTCAGAGGAGATAGTGGACTAAGTTTTGTGACAGACAGACAGACAGACAGACAGACAGACAGACAGACAGACAGACAGACAGACAGACAGACAGACAGACAGACAGACAGACAGACAGACAGACAGACAGACAGACAGACAGACAGACAGACAGACAGACAGACAGACAGACAGACACCAAAAATCTTCCTCTGGGAGGGTCAGGCAAAAAATGTCAAAAATTGTACTTGGCCAAATGCTTGGACATGGGCTGGATCACATTTAGCCAAACATCTTTATTTGGGCAAGTCTTTATAGCCCTGGTAATGCAGGGTATGACTGCAAGTTTAATAATGAATTTAATAATAAAATGTCAAATAATATAGAGCCATATACAGTCATGCATAATATTTATCTATAATATTATTCTACAGCCAATATCTTTTTTTTTCTTCTGATGCCAGACTTGATAAACATCAGCAAACACAACTTGAAACTATTAGTTACAAGTACCTCACTGCACTAATCTGGTACCATCACCTTCTGCGTCCTACATATGCAGAACACTAGCACAACATACACACATATGGCTTTCCTTGTAACTCTCCTTTCTGTAAATGTGAGGAATTCAGTGATCATTCCATTTGCCATGCATTTATGTCCTCTAATTTTTGTTTGGTTGTATTGTTTTGTTTTTTTCTGGAAGCTTCCCATGAGACAAAGTAGTAGAAAATGCCACTTAGGTGCAGCATAGTTCTGATGATGAAAAAATTTTTTTTTCACTTTAAACATTGGACAGTAATCATTTGCTGCAGGAGCACTCCAGTAATCTTCACCATTTTCCCTCTCATTTCAATATATTTTTCAAACATTGCCATAGGTTATGTTTTACACTTTTTGTAAATCTGTTTAATACAGCAGCGTATATGGTTGAGTAAAGGCAATCAAATACAGCCATTGTGTTTAAGGATCTATAGAAAGTCCTTATATACCGATCCATAACATCATAGTTGGCTTTATTTGTCAATTATGGAGAATGCTTATCGAATTCAGTAAGTTAATCACCAGAGCTGTAGGCAAATATATAGAATGAGCAGCAAGTAATCTTGGCCACATTCTGTACCTTTCCTGGGTCAGTGTTTCACCATCTTAGTACTTACGGTTTGCTATAAAATTTGGAAAAATTGAACCCCATCCATGTAGCAAACCAGAAGAAGTGTGGCATTTATTCAAAGTGCACTAAATCAGACAAACTTGAAGAATGAACTATAAACAAATGTAGATGTGCATTCTATAGAATGGGAGCCAATCCATAGAATTGCATGCATTCTGTGGATCCCTAGATTGCACAACCCATTCAATAGAATGATTAGATCTACAGAAATTGCGAACATGTGTGTGTATGTGTGCACACGTGTGTGTGCATTTTTCCATAATAATTAACCCTCAGATCAGCAGAAACTTAACAGATAGGCAACAGTGACTACGCATTCCTTCACCACTAAATGTGTTGCATACATGTGTTTAGAGGCAGTTATGAAGGTCAAAGGCCATATAAATCAGGCTATAAAGTTTGTTCCTCCTGTCCCAACAGCAAGCCTTACTGTGTTGACAGATTGTGCTGTGAGTTAATAATTATTACATCATCTACATTAAAACTAGAAAAGTTGCTGATGTTTTTGTTGCTGCTTTGACCTTTTTTTTTAAATTGTGTGTGAATCTTTGTGACATTAAATAGCATCAACTTCTGCAGCTCACAAGTCTCATATCAAAGCTATGTTATCACACTGGGTCAATTCTGTCATCTTCGTTACATTTGTATACCTTGTTATTAACTATGTAAGTTAAAATATACACACTGCAATGAAAGTGATAAACTCACTGGACAGTGCTACTTAATACTATGTTGCTATGAAGACTGTCACATGCACTTCATAATCTTTCTTATATCATTTCAGCCATGCTTACCTATTTCTTGTACATATATGTATGTTTATATATATACATATATACATTATATCCTATATATATATATATATATATATATAAAAGGAGATGTCTGTCTGTCTGTCTGTCTGTCTGTCTGTCTGTCTGTCTGTCTGTCTGTCTGTCTGTCTGTCTGTCTGTCTGTCTGTCTGTCTGTCTGTCTGTCTGTCTGTCTGTCTGTGTCTGTCTGTCTGTGTCTGTCTGTCTGTCTGTATGTTTGTACCATCATTCTGGCCAAACCTGTGGGTGGATTTCTCTGAAACTTGGCATGATGATAGGTTTTGACCCAACTTAAAACATGGGCTAAAAATTTCAGAAATAGTTACCATGGTAATGAGAAATAGCCAAATATGGTATTTGGCCAGAAAAACTCTTGGAGATACAGATCTAAATTAGGTATGCATATATACAACTTCACTTTGGGAGTAACATGGGCTTGGTCTCACTTGACCACACCTCTTCCTTTACCTGTGTTAGACTAAAAATGCCAAAAATGATATTTTACCAAAAACACTTGAACCTAAGGAGTTAGACCCATGAACCCATATATATTTGGAATCAATATAATCTGGAGGATATTTTAAGTACATGTATATGACCGCACCCATTTCCATTTTCATGTCTGTCCCAAAAAAGGTCAAAAATGGTAGAGACAAACACATGGAGTGACATACTTAAAACATGGTATACATAAACAACTTGATTTTGGGAATAACATGGATGGGATCCCTCCTGGCATTACCTTTTCCCATTTGGGTGGAAAGTAAAAAAAGCGCCAAAAAGATAGCTTCTGAATAAGGCTTTGACCTAAGGAGTTAGAATCACAAACACTCTCAAATATATACTTGGTTCATAAGTATGTTTGTATGTATGTGTGTCTAGGCATCACAGCCAAATACTTGGACCAAAATGGCCGGAATTTGGCATGTGCTCTCCAAACACCAAGGAAATCAATATTAACCACATATGGGTGTGGTTTGGCCATAGCCACAACTACTGGAAGTTGTTTTAGCTATTAAAAGCTAATCAAACGACCAAACCCACTGAAATTTGGAATTAGGTTTCCGAGCAACTAGGTGAGCATTACAAATCACATATGCGTTGTCAATGGGTGTAGTCTGGTCATTGCCACACCCATAGGATGTCATTATGCCTACCAAAAACTCATTTATGGACCAATAAGGCTGAAATTTGGCATATGGAGTCCAAGTAACCGGGTGAGCATTACAAACTACATGTGCGTGTGGCAATGTGTGTGATTTGATATTAGCCACATCCTGAGAGAGTTGTTTTGGTTGCCAAAAGCTAATTAAAGGACCTACCAGGGCAAAATTTGAGAGGCTTCTATAATGTTTCATGTTGACATTGGCTGGCAACGCCAGGTATATGCTGCTAGTATATAGATAGATAGATAGAGAGAGAGAGATAGATATATATATTAGCAACATATGCCCTGTACTGCCCAGTCCAATTTTAACATGAAACATGACAGAAACCATCCAAAACACTATTTTTAAACTCTTAGTATGTGTGTGTCCTTTACAAAATATTCTGCATCTTCTTTTATTTTATTCACTTGAAATCGCACACACACCCCAAAGACACCCTGGGATAGAATCCCAAAATTTTTGGTAGAAGTGTTGGGAGGGGGTGAGTGGGGGGGGTGGGAGGGGGGGGGAAGAAAGATGGAGTGAAGGAGGTGAAGAAAGGAAAAGGAAAAATGGAGGGAAAGAAAGGCCAAATGTGATAAATTGAGAGGGTAAAGGAAAAATTAAAAAAATAAAAAAATAAGGAGGATGAAAACCATTGGGTGATGTTCCTTTTAAGTTTTTTTTTATTTTTTTTTATTTTTTTATTTTTTAATTTTTTTTTTTTTTTTTTTTTTTGTGTGTAAAATTTGAATTCCTTCTTTCCCTTACAGGGTTGGTGCCCCCCCCCCCCCCCTGAACTTTTAGCCTAAAACCATCCTGGTGTATCAGATGCAAATACAAAAAGTTATGTTGATTCCTGTCCAAGGATTTAGCTGGTATTCCTGGACACACATACATAAATAGGTATAACCCAAAAGATATAAATAACAGCAATGTATACCCTGTGTAGCCCTGCCCAATGTCAACATGAAACATAGAAGCCACTCAAACACCATTTTACATCTACTTTATTTAAATTAAAGAAGCTAAGTAGGAATGCAGCATTCCCATTAATTTTTCATAAAAGTCGGAATATTTTGGAGGCATTGTGTAATGCTGAAAGGTAGATAACCAATAAACTCATTCATAAGTTTTAAATTCATATGAGGTTTGTTTTGTTTTTTTGGTGTTTAATTAATTTGCATATTACAATGAACAAAGTTAACATAATAGGGAGGGGGAGAAATGAAAGAATTAAAAGAGTGGAGGGGAAGAAGAATGGATTGAAGGAAGAAAGAATGGAAGGATGAAAAGAAAGAAAGTAAGATGAAAGAAATAGAAAAGGAAAAATAAAACCCTATCCTGGATTTGAGCCAAGGATTTTCCACATAGTAGATATCTGTGTAGTAGATATCTGCCGTAACCACTGAGCTATGTTATTTTGTTGAAGATAACTTCTTGGCTATGCTGGAACTATATAGCCCCATTGGACGCCTTTGCCCATTGCAGTGGAAAAAAGAAAGGAAAGAGAGGGGGAAGGAAAGGGAAATTGCAATAGGAAAGGGACAGACAAATTGGAGAAAAGAAAAGAAGGGGAAAGGAAGCAAAGATAAAAAATAAAAAAAGTATGACCAAGAGATTTGAACTAGTGGTTTTAAACCAGGTACCAAGGTCTCGAAAAATTTATTCATCTCATGGAGTACCTGGATACATATCCTCTATCAAATGCACAGATTCAAGTGAGTGTGGATTGATTGTGATCAAGTTTTATGTGGTTATAAAGAAGTTTGGTGAAAATTAGTTTGTTCAGATAACCCATCTCAGCCCGATTGTGCCTAAAGGGATCATATTTCAGGGTTTGATGGGGGTCCTTATAACTAGGGTAGTTATTAGGAAGATGGGAGCTAGGCTTGCTGGGAGCAAGATGACTACTACCAGAAGTGGTGGTTTTCTCAGGTACTTAGAGCTGGAGTGTTCACTTCCAATGTCTATCCTTAGTGGTTATGGTGTTGCTGATGAGAGCCATGTAGCTATGTTCAGTAATTTTGATGGCATTTGTGTCAGTGATAATCTTAGGTTGGAACCTTCTGCTGGTGATGGAGGTTTAAATCATCATAATGTAGATAATAGTGGTGGTCTGGATATTGAACATCTAGTTAAACTTAATATGGAGGCAAGGCATGCTGGGAGAAGATGGCAACTTCCAGAAGTGATGATCTTCCGAAGTACTTGAAGGCACAATGTCCACTGCCAATTTCTATTGTCATTAGTGATGGTGTTGCTGATGTGAACCATATACCTGTAATTTGTACTATTGATGGCGGTTGTGAAAATCTTAACTTGGGATCAGCTGCTAGTTGTGTAAGTTTGAACCGTCTTGATGGTAATGGTGGCCCTTACAGTTTATCTAAAGAAAGTTAAGATGTCTTCTTTTTTTAATTATGCATAATATGCCCACTACTGAAGTAATTAGTGTGGTATATTCTTTGGATGAAGATCAAATCTTAGATTTTTAAAACATTTCCCCCCCCCCCCCACAAACTTTTCCTTTCCCTAAGGAGTATATTGTATAGCTGTTGCTGTCAGGTGAAATGGCTATAAAATTTTCTTGGTTGGTATATCATAAGTTATTGATTGGATGGTAGGTTTTGTATTTTCTTTAATTTGTTTGTAAAAGATAGGAATATGTTTGGAATTCTTGTCAATACACCTTTTTAAGAATGGATCAATGTACATAACATAGTAGATAGTCATTCCTCTAATCTGTACCATCTTAATGCAATGGCAGATTCAAGTACAGTTTGTCCAATCTATGGAAGATCCACAGCACAATGTAGATCATCTTATATATTATTTTTGCTAACTCTCTGCCTGCATGCCTGCATGCAGGCAAAAACTTTTGAACTAAGGATCTTGGGACAGCAAATTACACTTCATTCTGCTCCAGAAGGCCTTTGAATTTCTTAAAAGTGTCCAACTAAAAAGTTAGAGGTAAACTAAAGCCTTCCTTTTAAGCAAATTGTGTTCTAAATAGGTAAAGGTCGACACTGTATCTACCCACGTTCCTGGTTTTTTAACATGTCTGATAAAAATGCTAAAAAATGAAAATTAAATCTAGCTTGCCTGCAGATGTTTCAGTTGGAAAAGGACAACAAGATTTGAGAAAACTTCAGACCTCGTGAGACTTCACATTGTAAAGGAATTTCAGTGGGCGTGACTTCACTTGCGTAGGAGAACATTAAAAGAATTTGTGCAGGATTTCACTGACGGTAATTCCACTTAAGGTAAATAGTAATGGTGTTTTATCATCGTTGTACGTTTCTTCCTTGAACCAATTCATCAAACCCCGCCCCCTTCTTTTTTCCCCTGTGGGTGGCACAGCAAGACATACAAAAAGGTGTTACAGTTTGTTTAGTTTCATTTATTTTTCCATCCATCAAAAAATAAGTATGGCTTGCCAGTGCAGCTGAGAATGGAAAACTCTTTAGTGAGCTGATGCTTAGCTTAAACAGCAAAGTACCTCAAGTTATTCTTCTTAGCTATTAGTGGAGTTATGTTCTGTATAGCCTCAGGTGTTCACAATAAAGGAACACAATAAAGATATGGGAGTACAGGAACACAATAAAGATAAGGGAGTACCTGACAATTATATAATTATACTATATATTCTCCTCCCCCTTCTGTGGGTGGCAGAGCAAAACTTGAGAGAAACCTAGGACAACTTAAATAAAACTAAACAAGACTTGAGAACACTTCACTTAAGGAAAGCTTTGCACAAGATAAACATACAAAAAGGTGTTACAGTTTGTTTGGTTTTATTTATTTTTCCATCCATTAAAAATCATTCACTTAATTTTAATATAGTAAGGGTGTTCATTTTGTTTGGTTCCATCCATATCTTTCTCTTTTCTGTTCTTGGCAGGCATTTTGTGATGCCACGAGGAAGCGGCAGTGCTTGACCTTGAAAGCAGAAAATAGGCGCTGCCAACAGGAGCAAGAACATTGTGCTGAAGGTGCGCGTAACAGGGTGACACAATTAGGACAGGTAGATCGATGTGATTTACGTGAGCGAAATGCTGCAGCTGTGGCTGCTCACAGAGACAGGGTGGCACAAGATCAAACCCAGCAATTGGTTGCCCGCCACTGCCATGCAGCCCTGGAGCATGCTAGAGTTGTACAATTGGGTGAAGCAGAGCATGTGGCTGCCCGCCACCGCCATGCTGCCCAAGAGCATACTAGGGTTGCTCAATTGGGTGAGGCAGAGCATGTGGCTGCCCTGGAGTGCCATGCTGCTCATGAGCGTGATAGACACGCTCAATTGGGTGAAGCAGAGCAAGTGGCTGCCCGCCACATGCTCTGCTTCACCCAATTGCCTGCATTCGCAATCACCATCAACAAAAGTCAAGGTAAAAATTTTGCATGGGTGGGGGTTGACCTACGTGATTCATTGTTCACACATGGTCAGCTCTACATTGCTGCATCCCGTGTAACATGGCCCAATAATAATCATTTCTGTGTCACTCTCCCATGCAAAACACGCAACAAGGTTTACACGGAAGTTCTTTCACACGACTAGCCCATACATATCTACTTGCTAATAAATAGTAACAACTTATCGTGCAACCCCACCTACATCACCTCCTTCATCAACACCTCTTCCCCCTATTCTCACTCCATTTCTTCCACCTATGCCTACTATCTCTACCACCACCTCCACTGAAATAGTTTTTAGACCACCACCATCTACAACACCACCACTTACAATTCCACCTCCTCTCCCCATTTCCTCTATCACATTCTCCTACTTCCTCATCCACCAAATTATCTTCCTACATCTTCCTCCACCACCACATTCTCCTTTCTCCTCCACCACATTTCCTATTTAATCCACCACCATATTGTCATCCTACTTCCTCCTCCTCCACCACATTCTTCTTGAACATCCTTCTCCACCATGTTCTCCTCTTACTTCCCCCACCACTACATTCCCCTCCTACACCACATTCACCTCCCACTTCTTCCTACACCAAATTTTTGTAATACTCCCCCTCCTTCCTTCTCCTACACAACATTGTCCTCCTACTTCCTCCTCCACCACATTCTCCTACTTCCTCCTCCACCACATTCTCCTACTTCCTTCTTCACCACATTCTCCTACTTCTTTCTCCTCTATATTCTTCTACTTACTCCTGCGCTCCCCGAGTTCGTAGTGGTATGATGCATACTTTGATACAAGAGAAATGAAAAGATGGGGTCTTCAATCCTCCAACTTTTCAAAACTTTCATACCAAAGAGTGATAGCTCCACTATAAAAAATAAAAAAAACAACTTAACCTCTCCAATGGTGGCTGCCTTGACGTGGCGGAGAGGCTTTAAACTAAGAGCCATCTAAAAAAAATCGACACCATTATGAGCTGTGTCTGGGGTAGGAAGTTAGAGGTAAACTAAAGTCTTTCTTTTAAGAAAATTGTGTTCGTAAAGTAGGTAAAAGGTCAAAGTTGTATCCACCCATGCTCCCCGTTTTTAAAATGGCTGATAAAAATGAAAAAAAAAAAAAAAAAAAAAAAAAAAAAATTAATGTAAGAAAATCTAGCTAGCCAGTGACCTGGGAATGGAAGACTCTTTAGTGAGCTGAAGCTTAGCTAAAACAGCTAAGTACCTCAAGTTACAAGCCCCAATTCTGTGTTGTGGGCATGTCTAAAATTAAAGTAAAATTATGAAGTTGGCAGAATATACTTGAAAATTTAAAAAAATAGTCCTATTTAAAGGATGAAAGATAAAAAAATAATTTGAAATGTCTTCTTCCACCAATTCATAGAATGATGACCAGAATAGTATTAGATCATTACCACCAATAAATAAATTTTAAATCAGTGATAATATTTATAAAAATTAAATAATAAATAGAAAAAATAATAATAAATGAAAATGTAGTTATGAGGGGTGTGCATAACTACACTGACTCCTAATAAAATAACAAATTTAAAAAGAATGAATGAAAAATATTGAAAGTAAATATGTTAAGGATGTAACTACACCCATTTATGGCTGTCCAGAAATTAGGTCAAAGTACGCTGGAGAACACACAAGACAAATTTCAACTTCATTTTACCACCAGCTATGCAATTACTAAACAAAAAATAATAAATAAATAAAACTAACAAGCGGACAACAACCTGGCGTGGGGGTGGGGGGGATGGGGAGCTATGTGGGCAGTGACCCCTCCCATGAATGAATGTATTGGGTTATTATTTAAAAAATATCTGTTACTGGACACAAATTAGACCAAAAGTTTGAAAATATTTGGGGGGGGGGGGGGGAAACAACAAAAAAAAAACCTCTACACCATCATGAGCAGTGTTTAGGGCTGAATACAGTAGAAAATCAATAGATGAAACAAAGCAAACTGAGGGTATTCATAACTGCTGAGGCAGCACTGCTGTGGAAGTGATTTATCTAATCACTGCCAAGCAAAAGAATAAACTTGAAACTCTTCCAATGCCCTTTTCAATAATGTTCAGGATAATGTTTGTTGGATAATGTGTCTTGAACAGAGCATGCAAAGCTGCAAATGGGCGGGCCTCTATGTATGCAACTACTAAAAATTGAAAAAAGAAGAAAGAAAGAACAACAACCAGGGCATGGGAAGTGGGGGTAGGAAGCAGTATGGACAGTGACCTCTCCCATGAATGAATGCATGGGGGTATTATTGAAGAAAATGTCCCTTCACCAATTAGACCAAGAATTTGAAAATATTGAGAAAAAGAAAAACCCTACACCATCATGAGCAGTATCTAGGGCTGGAGACACTAGAAAATCAATAACAGAAACAGAGCAAACTAGAGACTTCACAATTGCTGAGGAAGCACTGTTGCGGAATCATTTATCCAACAATTTCAATCACTGCCAAGCAGAAGAATTAAATTGAAACTCTTTTAATTACCTTTTCAATAATATCTAGGATAGTGTTTGTTGGACGAAGTGTTTTGATCATTGCAAGCAAAGCTGCAAATTGGCCTCTGGTAAATGTTAAATTTATAGTGAAGCTCACAGGAACTACCAGAAAGTAAATCTTAGAGAAGACAAATGAGTATTGACTCATTGTTCAAATTCAAATATATACTCCAGCTTAGCTATTAGTATGGATGATTAATATGTTTTTAACAATAACCTGGACAGGACAAATAGATTTATCAAAATCAATAAATTACGATATAAGTATTACAATTAGAGAACAAATTAATCTGGTCACACATCATTTTATCATTACTAAACAGATTAATAGAGTCAGATTTACACGATACATTTATAAAACAGTGATTAGCAGAAATAGACACAGATAATATTTTAGTTAGAGATCATGCAAAGTTCCTTCCACTTTATCAGGAATCAAATTTGATTTGATTTTCTCAAAGTTTTTTTGTATATACTTATATATATATATATATATATATATTTCAGAGGAGGAGAAAACAGGTGGGGCAGAGGGGGTTTAAGCCCCCAAATTTATCACAGGAGGGACCCCTGTAATTGTGCAAAGTTCTTTCCACTTTATCAGAAATCAAATTTGATTTTTTTTCTCAATTTTCCAAACCAAAATCACCAATCAAATCACTTTAGCGAAAATGATTTCAAATCAAATTGTCTAATCCTGTGTGTGTGTATATATATATATATGTATATATATAGTGTGTATGTATGTACCACACTTAACCAAGTACAATTCTTCACACTAGAGGGGGTGGGGGCAGAAAACAGCTGCAGCAGCCTCAAATCAGGGTTATGGGTGTGTGCAAATTAATGAAAAATTATAAAGTTGGCAGAATATACTTGAAAATTTGAAAAAAGAAGAGTAGTTAGATTTCAAAAAATGGAAGAAAAAAAGGTTCCAAAATGTGTTACTCCATCAGTCTATAGAATGTTGATTAGAATAATACAAAATCATAACAACCTATGAATAAATTATAAAATAGTTATGATATTTATAAAAATTAAATAATAAATTTTTAAATGTTGAAAGTAACAACTGCACCCACTCCAATTAAATATATTTATATATATATAACTCTTCTAATGCCTTGACCATTGCAAGCGAAGCTGCTAATTGGCCTCTGGTGTATGTATTAATTCTGCACTGGCTAAAGCTATTGAGGAAAATAGGCACAATTCGTTATTCTGCCGAGTGCATTTTATAATGTGGACCGTAGCCTTACACACTAAGAGGAAGAGGTGTGGCCAGATGGAACCCACCCCATGTTATTCACAGTCAACTTGTGTCTCTATGCCAAAGTTGTAGGCCTATAGCTCTTTTATTTATTTATTTATTATTATTATTATTATTATTTTTTTTTTTTTTTTTTTTTTTTTTTTTTTTTCCAGCAAAATGCTTTTTTTCTTTCTTTTTTTTTTCCCCCGGCAAAGTGCAATTTTTTTTATTTTGTTTTTTAAATATAGAAAAGGAGTGTGGCCACATAGACGTGCTTATAATATTCCCTGGTGACACTGATCCTAAATATATATATATATGTGGGTTTTTGGTCTAACTTCAATAATTCAAGCATGAACCCAACAATGCACAGACGGACAGACAGACAGACAGACAGACTATTCGTAATTTATAGATAGATATTACATGTAGACCTAATGCAGCACATGAGTTGCTCACATATTTATCTTTCTAATTAATAAAAACATCATCACTCTGATTACTCAAAAGGTCCAGTTAAATGCTGAGTTGCCTTTGCACTGCAACAGAACTCTTCTAGTAGATATTGATTACATATATATATATAAATTTATTGCATTATGTAGGACTCTTATGCCATTATGCATGGCCATATTTTTAACCATATTGGTGAAATTTGTATGGTACTTCACAATAATACTTGAGAATGTGGGACACTTGAACATGCCGCAGAGCATACATTGGAAAGCATTTGAACTAAGCTTTCATTTGGCAATAAGATTAAGGGTAGGGGGTGAGTGACAACAAAGTGCCAGTAGGTATTATATATCTCATGAATAATTAATAATAATTAGGTTACTTCCCCCCCCTCCCAAATAAAAAGAACCCCCTTTCAAAAATCCTGGCTACAGGCCTGCAAACCACAATTGTGTAGTCACACATAGGTCAGCAACTGTACCCAAACCACTTCCTGCTCTCTTTTCTTTTTTTTTCTTTTTTTGGCCCTCCAATCAGCTTGAATTTGACAAAGAATAAACAAACCTACTAAAAATCTCAAATTATAGTAAGATATTTTTGTTATTTCCATCCATATGATGGGTACTTATCTGATGTTTGTTCTGAACTTCACTGACTTGAGCCCAGGAAATCTGTGGAGAAGTGATGTGTGTATACTTCAGCCTATTAACTTCACCAAAAGAGGTTAAGGTATGCTTGCCCAAAAAAAAACAAAAAAAAAACACTCACAACAACCCAGTGCGTTGTGTAGTGTGGAGACCGTAGTGTGGAGACCGAGTTTTTCAAAGGTCTGCAAGACTTGCACTTCTAAGGCATCTGAGGCTTATAAGGCTTCTCAAACTTCTCAAACTGATAGTTAAGTTGTGCTGTTGTAGTCCTTTATCATGCAAAACTCTGTTAGCTAATGCTAATGCTTAAATTTTTTTTATTGTTGTTGGTTGATGTGGCTGGTTGTTGTTGTTTGCTGAGGCTGGTTGTTGTTAGTTGCTGTGGCTGGTTGTAGTAAGTTGCTGTGGCTGGTTGTTAGTTGCTGTGGCTGGATATTGTTTGCTGTTGCTGGTTGTTGTTAGTTGCTGGCTGGTTTTGTTGCTTTATTTTTGTGATAAGACAAAACAATATAATTGATGGTGTTAAAATGTGCACTAAATAATATATGCAATACAGTGTTGAGTGGGCAAGGACCTGAGCTCATGTCTGACAAGCCTGTTCTCCTTCAGACTTGCCGGATTCTCATGAGCTACACAATTGGGGAAATATATATGTTTAGAACTAGGAATTATTATTTGTATATGATGATATGCTTATATATTTACAGAGCCTGCTCCTTCTCTGTGGTGCTGCTATACTGTTAACTCCGACAATAACCTTGTATCTCAGAAGCAGTCCTCTTCTTCAAAGTCAAACTTCCAGTCTAGCAACCCTTCCAAGTCTAACTGCCAGACCAGTACCTATTCTGAGTCAAAATGTCATGCCAGTACTCATTACAAGTGTGATAACCAGCACTCCACAGAAAATCAATAATGCCTCACAAGAGAGCCCCCTCATCAAATCCTGGTTACAACTATGGAATATATCCTTGCAAATTGTTCCTTCTGTACAGGAAGAATTGAACCATTCAATACAGTGATGATGAACATAACCTTGTGAAATATCTTCCTTCAAGTATAGAGATTTGTCACCCTCACAAGAACAGGATAATACTAAGAATTATCTTCTTTCAATTTTGGGAGAGCTGAACCCCTCGACAATGCAAACATGGACACTTCCTTGTGATACAGAGATTAGTACACCTCAATGAATTGAAGAGCCACA
This sequence comes from Lycopodina hypogea, assembly GCA_963969325.1. NCBI lineage: Eukaryota > Metazoa > Porifera > Demospongiae > Poecilosclerida > Cladorhizidae > Lycopodina > Lycopodina hypogea. The sequence continues at coordinate 11,323,136 of OZ017780.1, read as the reverse complement.
TCAAGAACTTTACCTTCAGCATAGAAACACTTATGTAGCCAGCAAGACTGGACTAAGTACTTTTCAAAACAAGGATTAACATCAATAGAAATATATGACAAACAGTTTCAAAACTCATATTATTTTTACTGTATCGGACGCCCCTCCTCACCTGATCATTTAGATCACTTACTTGCCACTCTTTTTTTTTCTTCTTTTTTTTTATCCTCCTCTCAATCCTTACCTTTCCATGCAAGACCTTATTCTTGAAGGTAATTTGTACGTCAACTACTCATTGCTGTCCTCACTTCTTGAAAAAATGAACTCAATTTCTGATCTTTATCTTTTCCCCCTCAATCAACATGTCCCATCCCCAACCCACTTCTCTCACACTAGTGTATCTTCTATCATAGATTTATGCTCAAGCCAATCCTCTGCTACTCACTGGAATACTTACCCACCTTATTTATTTTCCTCCAGACATCCACCCAGCATTAATTCATATCCCATCCTCTCATCACTAACATCCCTCCAACATCAAAATTCCCTTCTTTTCATTCCCCCCTGCCACAAAAACATGGAACTCTCTTCTACTCCACATTAAAATATCTTCATCCCTTTCCACCTTTAAAAAAAAAAAAAACATTTATTCAACCAATTTTACCTTAATTCTACTATCCCATCCCTGGTAACAGTCCACTTCAAGCTTTCACCTTGTCGTCATTTATCATTAATTCATGTCATATTTAGCTATTTACACATCGTCATTTATCCATTAATCCATGTATCTTACATTTAGCTACTTACACCTCATCATCATTTGTCCACTAATTTATGTATCTCACAATTGGTCTTTGCTATTGAGTTCATTTCCCATGTATTCTATTAAAATGTAAAAAAAATTTTTTTGTTTTTTTTTGGTTTTTTTTTTTATATCTGAAAATCTCTTCATTGTATTCTTCGTTTGTCTTACACAAGTTTAATCATTCATTGAAATGATAAAGAACATACCAAAATAAGTAATGGAATATACAGAAATAAATACAAAAGTAATATTAATTACCAAATGATAATTAAAAGATTTGTATGTGACAAACTTGGCTATTCTTAACAGGCACAGTATGTCCCTGGAACAAATTGCAAAAAAGAATGGATATTGCCTTCCTTGCTCTACTTGATCAACTTCTTGAAGTTGGACACTTCATCACTGCACTTGAGAAGATTGATATGAACGACAGACCTTTACTTTCAGCCACTTCACCTTGAGCAAGAAGTTATTAAAAGGTATAGTGTACTTGGAGTTAGAGCCAAGCTGAAACAAGGAAAAATCAATTTTGTGCTTCTTTGTCTGTATTCCACTCCAAGAACTGAAAGAGTTGTGTGGGATATTTTTGCTTGCATTCCATATGGTCAATTATTGCTGGGTGGAATGCTGTGTACTTGCTTATACGACATACAACTAACTTTGTTTGGGGATGTTCAACTTCTTCAGGAATAGTGCAAAAAGAATGTCATGAGTCTGTTGGTCCTTGGAATACTCAACCGTGGTATTAACATTTCCCCAGGGCTCAACCCAGTGCAAACAGATTTTAGTTAGAATTAATTATACACACAGGTATAATTAGGCCCAATTGGAAATGTAATAACAAACATTACATATTAAAGCTACAGGCATGTGCTAATAAAATGGCTGGTGAAAGATTGGAAATTGTTTATGCTTTCAGTATCCTGCCTTTTTTTTTAATCTCAATCTGAGAAGATATTTTCCTAAAAAATTTTTAAATTTTTTTTAGAGAACATATGGTGAAATTCTTGCCAATATACAAGAAGATATCTGCAGTGAAAATCTTGGACTGCACTCAAATGTCCCAGCAAAGGAGATTCAAGAAAGTACAGCTACCTCAAGATACTAACCTCCTCCATGTTTTGGATCTCCCAGAAATATTTACTTAAAGCCATCTATTAGTGGAAACTGAACGTCCATACAATAAAACTAACTTGGCTTCCTATTAACACTGGGCCAAGATATTCTTGTCAAAATTGCATGAGTAACCAACTACTTCTTCAGAAATAATATTCCTTAGCGTAGGATGTTGGATTGGGAAGCAATAGGAACTAGAATTAAAGTTCTACATACTACACATCATCGTGTTCTGAGTAGCTAAGCATGTAGTTGCACATTACAAATGGACTGAATTGGTATAAGTGCAACATTTGGAAGCAACACAAAAATCACTTACTCCCAAAGACTGCACTGCCAGATAGCCTGCAAGTTTGACGAAAGGAAACATCCACAAAAGGAAAATGTCCATTCACCTGAAAAGGAAATAATCTCTTCATATGACTGGAGTTTGGCAAAGAGTATAAGTAGCTTATGACAGATCCTAGTGATTGCAACTATTCAAAGAATAAGATATTTAGGTGGTGATGGCACTACAAAAGTTCTTTATGATAAGAAGATCACCGGTTCTTCTGTGTCTTCTATTCCTGCTTGTTGGAAGATGTCAGGCATTGCCAGTTGTGAGAGAAGTCTTTTTTTCACTAACAGATAGTGATATTGCAGTCATTCTAGACACCCATAATACTCTCAGGAGTAACGTGGAACCATCTTCTAGCAACATGCAAGCTCTGGTGAGTAGCGCTATAGCTTTTAAATAACGATGCTGAACACTATTTAATAATTACCAAGCTTGCATTATACTTAACTATAACTGAGCTATATATTTCATTCTGTCTGTATTCAGCATGTTGTTGTTTTTTGTCCCTATCTCATGAAGCAACAGGATTAATTGGACTCTATGTAGCTAACCCTAGCTTTCTACAATACTTTCTTGTTATTAGCTGCATAGAAGAATGCAAATTGAATTTGTATTGTTAGCCAAATTATTGATAATCCTGTTTACATTTGTGGACTATCTTACTAGCTGTAGCTATAGCACTGACATCAAGAGCATGTCTAACTTGTTAGCACCAACTGACATGGAGAGAAACAGCAAATGGTATATGCATGATTGGGATTTCTTTGTATTTCTCTCAGAAGCTTATTGTCCTAAATATGACTGTGCAATCAATGTGGAGTTCTCTGGTAGTGCATCTCACCACCATTCCCAGAATAGTTGCAAATGAATATTCCATTAATATTCCATCGACCAATGTGGAACCTGTCCTCATTGATAGGACTTGTTCTGACCAAGAACCTATAGAGCAATGTTAATATATTCCTACATATGGGCAATATATAGATGGATAAATATAGATGGATGAATGGATGGATGGATGGATGGGTGGGTGGGTGGGTAGACGGGCAGGCAGGCAGGCAGACAAGTGGATGGGCAGATAGACAGATACAGACAAAGAGGCAAACAGACCGACAGACAGATTGACAGACAGATAGACAGACAGACAGACATGCATATGTACATGTATGTGTAATATTAAGCATAACTATTATATTGCAGGTATGGAGTGAAGAGTTGGCTGCTGCTGCTCAGACCTTCTCAGAGAAATGCGTATTGGAATCTAACCCAGACGTACTTTCACAAGCCCCAAGTTTTAGCAGTGTGGGTGAAAATTGGTCTGCTGCTGGTACTGTAGAACCAGACTATGGAAATATAATAAGCGTGAGTTGGATCAGGCAACAGTTCCAGTACAACTATGAAACAAACACGTGTTCTTCAGCCGGAGCCTGTTCCTTTTATTTACAGGTAATTATCTCTTTCTCTATTGAAATTGAGCTGTGGTACAAAGATTTATAGTTGATACAATCAATTTAAATAAATGTTTTATCTCTTTGGAAAAGTAGGCTCTGCTATCCATAGAATCATCCCTCCTCTGCTTATTTAAGTTAATGTAATAATTGGTGCCCCAATTCAATTTGAATAGGAACTATTTATATGGTATGCAGTTTGAACTGCATACCATAACCATTGTAGCTATAGGAATGTAGTTTTATGCCAAGTAAAAGGTCCCTTTGTCTGTGTCAGGAAGTCCTGGCCACTGCATTCTGACGGAGTTAGTATGCTGAACACAACACTAATAAATATTTGATAAAAATAGTTCTTATTTGATTATTAATAAAATTTAGCCTTGTGCATCCCCATGGATATCCACTTATTCACATCCACAGTCATTGTACAACTCTCTCCATGTTTAGTTGGCCACATGATGTCTGTGCCAGCTTCTTGTTGCTGGGAGTCATGTAGCATCCCACAAAGGCAGCCATGATAAGAACCAGTGAACACAGTGAAGTACATGTACAAGTGGTAGTTCAGGCAAGACCTTTGTATTCACATCTAGAGCATGTGATGGCAGGGATATGGGTTTGTGGTGTTACACAACAAGTGGACTTAACATTGCTCCTGAGTGGCTTCCTGTAATTACAAATAGGAAAATGGAGGAGTACAAGGGGAAGAGAAACCACCCAGTATTCAGAGTGTTGCTAAGTCCAAGAACAAAGATAATAGAACATAAATAAAATATCCTCTCCTTCCATGTGTCTAACTATTCTGACCAAGTTTTCTGTACAGGCCTAACCATTTAGCTATCAACTTAATTCACTCATCATTCCCTTACCAATTAAAGTGACTCAAAAACCTTTATCTGTTCCCCCCCCCCCCCCCCCCCGGCACTTTCCTTATTCTGCTTATTTTGGTTTGATTCATCTATTCATCTTATAACTTAGGGGAATATGCTTGTTGAGAATTGTATGCTTGCAGCTTGTGTGGGCGTCGACCACTCATGTGGGCTGTGGCTCTACAGTGTGTTCGTCTATTCCTAACTTCCCTGTTCCAGACTCCACCATCTTCTTTTGCTACTATGGACCAGCGTAAGTGCATCACAGGATGGGACCATATATATTTGCTAATCTTCATTTCTATAGTCATGCTAGTGATTACATGCATGCCTACATGCATGTTTATACCACACAACATAACCAGTAATGAGACTGCAAATGTTATCCATCCCTTTTAGTCTTCTTATTGATGACATGCTCCAGTCTCACACAGGTGCCAAGTAGTGGTGGGTGTGGCTTCATCAATTTAATCAGAGTTTTCAAATCAATAGTGCAAACTGTAAGTAGTCCACAGTGAAATAAAATATTTTTAAAAAGGGAAAATGGAGGGAGATAAAAGGAAAGTTGACTTTAGAGACCTGAAAGAAACCACCAATCATGGAGAATGTGTTTCATGACAATTTCAGGTGTGTACACTGGAACTTGGCAGAGATTAGATATATATTTGAAAACTTTGCTTTGATAGCATCATTTTTCATGATGCATACTACTGTTATTACTAATATCCAAAAAGTATTTTTATTGTTGAATTGTGTGATTTTTCATCCAAGGATATTCCCTTGTATCTGGTAACTATATCAGTTCAGTTAAATTACTGTTAAAATCAAGATAGATGTTACTGGAGCTATTTCACTAGCCAATTCTATTCTTATGTTAAGCTGAGGTAGACGTCAAAGAAAAACATCTCAATATTATATTTGTTGAGGGTAGCTCACATGCTCTCCTCATTATGTGTTTGTTTATTTATTGTTTGATGTTTCCTTGATGTGCTTGTGCAGAGGTAACATTCCTGGGGAGCCACCATATGAGGAAGGCACTCCTTGTTCAGAATGCGATTTCGGTCAAATCTGTGTCAATAATCTATGTTGTAAGTTGTTTAGATGTAGCTATTGTTCAAAAGAAAAAGCAAGCACAGATATTAAAATTTATATTTCTCCTTTTCAAGGAAATTCTACATCACTAGCTAGAGTGTATCTCATCTTATATATGCTGTTACTATCTTTTTATATTCCTGCTACAGCTGATGATACTTCCACAACTCAGGGTACTACATCTATGCCCACCACAGTATCGACAACAGCCACCACCAGTAAGCCAACCAACCCTCCTGTCACAAACTGCCCCTATCCCTGGACAAGACACCACCACCACCATCATCAACATTACCATCCACACTACCCCAGTCCCTGCAGTGCGCCCCACCTCTATCCCCACCACCCCCACCACCCTCATCCGCATCCTCCACCTCCTCCTCCACCTCCCCACCCTCCTCCTCCTCCTCCTATATTTTCAGGAACTAAATGTGCTCTCCCATTGACAAAATCAAGAATACAAGACATTTTAGTAAAAACTGTCATAACTGATTTTAAAAATAAAGTAGATAAAGATACTGCCACTATAAATAGTGAACCAGCTATACCTACAAGTAATCAAGTTTCTGTGAGGTCAGGAATTTCATCATGGTGGTTCTGGAACAGGAAAAAGTAGGCTCTTCAGATTGAAGGGGAAAAGGGGATGTAACATCATACACCTACAATTCCACATGTCTATGTGTGTACTGTATGAACTGTGTAATGTTCAACTTTGTATAACTGTCACTCTGTTTTATTGTCTGCAAGGGATGAAATACAATTGCTCCTGTTTCCATCGAGTTACTCACATGTACTCATTTATTGTTTCATTGTTTCTCCTTGCACTTTCTCTTTCTCTGTAATGACAAGTATTGATATAAGAATCATGGTATATTTATAAGCTTATATCAATTATGATCACTACTACTTTATACTTATCGCATATAATCCCTCTGACTACCAATGAGACAACACTTACAAATGTGTGCACGTGTGTGTGCATGCATGTGTGTGAGTCTCATGAGGGAGAGAGAGAATGGTCTTGCTTGAGTTGTCCTCCACTCCATTCCATATTCCCTCCCTGCAGATGCTCAAATATCTTTGGGGACTATTTGTAGAGTTCTTAACTCTGGGAGTAACATGGGATGGGTCCCACCTCTTCCTCTGTATTTATCATTGCATGCATGTGTTCGTGTGTATCCACTTTATCACCAAAGTACCATACCAAATAAAACTCACTTTTCAGGATAGACACATCCTACAGCAAGGATGGTTTTTTTAGCACTAAAACATTTTTAAAAATTCGGATCTCATAATGCAAATGCTGGCAAAATGGGATTCTGTACATAGCACATGTACTTACTCTAGTTCACAAAACTTGTAAAGTAGCCTACTCCATAAAATGGTGAGTTTGGTGGTAGGTTAGAGGCCTCCATGCTTTCATGCATACAATGCCAACACAAATGTTCACACATACACATGTCAATATACATTTACATACATGTTTAAACATACCAACACACATGTATACATATGCTTACACATACTGACACAGGCACACATGTACACACATAACAACACACATGTACACACAGCATGCATACTAACACAAGTACACATGTGCCAAATGTACACAACCAACGTGTGTATTTACATGCTTACACACATGCTAGTAGATGTTCAAACACATGCTCACACATGTGCACACACATGCCAACACACATGTATATACATACCAACACATATATACACATATATACACACATAATACACATGCCGACACAAGTACACATGTGCTAACACACATGTACACACATACATACACATGCACATGTACCATCAGACATGTGTACACATGTACTTCCCCATTTTCAAGAAAACTCTACACCACAAACTAGAGTGTGTCTCATCTCATATATGCTGTCACTATTTTGTACTATTTCTTCTGCAGCTGAATCAACAACAAACACTGCATCAACACCAGCCACTGTATCAACACTAGCCACTGTATCAACAACAGCCACTGCATCAACAGCAACAGCCACTGCATCAACAGCAACAACTGCATCAACAGCAACAACTGCATCAACAGCAGCCACCACCAGTAAGCCAACCAACCCTCCTGTCACAAACTGCCCCTATTCCTGGATGAGACACCACCACCACCATCAACATTACCATCCACACTACCCCAGTCCCTGCAGTGCGCCCCACCTCTATCCCCACCATCCCCACCACCTCCACCATCCATATCCACCTCCTCCACCACCTCCTCACCTTCCTCCTCATCCTCATCCTCATCTTCCTCCTCTTCCTCCAGCACACCCAGGAACTAAATGTGCTCTCTCAGAGCCAAAATCAAGAATACACGATTTTTTAGTGAAAACTCTCATAGCTGATTATAAGAAAAAAGTTTAAAAGAGTGCTGCCAATATAAATAGTGAACCAGCTACATCTTATTTACTTAAGTTTCTGTGAGGTCAGAAAAAGTAGGCTCTTCAGATTCAAGTGGTTAATTTGATGTAACATCACACACCTATAATTTCATGTGTATGTGCATTTTATGAACTGCATAACTTTGTTAAGTGTCGATCTGTTTTTTATCTACAAGGGATATGATGCAATTGCTTCCTATTTTCCATTAAACCACTCACTTATACTCACCTGCTGCTCCTTCTTGCAATTTTTCTCTCTCACTTAATAATAACAAATATTGGAAATGTACATTTCTTGATACAGTTATAACTATTATATCAGTTATGATAACTTTTATTTTTCTACTTAACACTGTATTGGAATCACACATTATTCCTCTGGGTACTAGTGACATGACATGACACAAATGTATGTGAGAGTCAGTGTGTGTATGGGTGAAGGAGTAGAGGAAAAATAAGCTTCTTGAGTTGTCTTCCATTCCATTTGGTGTTCCCTTTCTTTAGATGTTCAAATATCTAAAGATACTATTTGCAAGGTTGGAACTTTTCCTATTATGCTATATTAAAAAAAAAACAAAAAAAACAACCTTACTATAATTCATGTAGTGTGCGCCCATCCATCCGTCTGCCTGTCTATCCATGTTTAACACATCTCCTCCCAGATACTTGGACCAATTGTCCTGAAATTTTCAGGGATTGATCAATGAGCACTGACCTGGTCTGGTGAGAATGTGGTTAGAGCTAGGGCATAATTCCATTAAATAAACTTTCCTATTCATAAATGATCTACACTAATCTAATACTCACAAGAAGTGGACACAAAGTAGTAGTGGTGCTTCATAATATTTCTTTTAGAAATGGGGCAATGCCTTAATACCAAAGAATTACAAGTGAAAGTAAAAAATATTTCTTTGAAATAAAATTCTACATGATAGTGTGACGATCTGTGCTGCAAAATTCCTGTGAACTTAGAATAATTATTCTACATGAGCTAGCTACAAGCAAATTGAAGAGGTGGCAGTCTTTCAGGCATCACATCTTACGCATTATGTGAGAATGTGGAATCGGTGAAGTAGGGAATGTTGTAACACACACTGTCACAGAATTCTTGTTTCTGTACTTTTTTCTGACACATCATCCCTACTTACTGTTTTTATTTCGAAGAAATATTTTTTTACTTTCACTTGTTTCCTTTAGCTTTGCACACTGTCAGATAGCTAGCTGCAGTACTGGATTGGTATCTCGTATACATCTGATTGGCATCCACAAGTGCGCACATATTTTGTATCTTTCACTTGTTAATATAATGTTGGTACCAATACTTGATAATTCTGTGCGAAGATGAATTAGTAGTGTCAAACATGGCAGTTTGAACTGAACACTGCAGGTGCTAGTTTGAGATATACTTCGGTAGTTTGTTAGCATGGTGAAGCAAATGAAGAGGTTGTGGACCTAGTCCATAGAAATAGTAAGCTGTTAGTATAACTATTGCATGATCTGCTGTAGCCAGCTGCCAGCTAGGCTCTGGCCCTGCAACTGAAGAATATTAATAATAAGAAAGATTAAGGACATTTCCTAATTTTGACCAGTCTCGGCTAGCTACTAGCGATTGATTTGGAGGACAGAAACTATCTTGGTAGTTAGCGTTGCAGCTTATATGGACTGCAGGTGAGTTTGTAGCGTAGGTTTGAGCCATAGCAAAGAAAGTGAAGCTGTTATGTTGTATTGATTAATGAGGCCGCCTTTTTTTTTCTTCATGATCATCCCTACTTAGAGAGTACTACTGTACTCTCTGACAACTCAGGTGAGTTCAAAAGGACAGTAATTATTAAGGATGTATTCATAATATTTACTTTAGAAATGCCCCACAAAGCAAACTGAACAAGTTTATAACTACAGGAGGCCAGAGGGTGGGTTTTTCGCTAGTCCTACTATAATTCATATAGCGTGTGTCTGTCTGCCTGTCTGTCTATCTCTCTGTCCATTTGTCTGTCTATGTGTAATGCATCTCCTCCTAGATGCCTGGACAAATCGTCCTGAAATTTTCGGGGATTGTCTACAGGACTACTGGCCCAGTTTGGGGAGAAGTGGTTAGGCCCAGGGCTAGGACATAGGGCCACAAAATAAATTTCCCTGTTCCCAAGCAACTGCAGGTTATAATCTGAATTTGTATTCAAAAGGACATTTCTAAATGACATATTCACAAACCACGCAAGAAATTCAAATGACATTAATTACTAGAGGTGCATTAATAATATTTACTTTATCAATGGGGCAATGCCCATAAACCTCCCCCCCCCCCCCCCCCCCCCCCCCATATAAAACATTAAGCAAACTGAGCAAGTTTGTATCCATAGGAGGCTGAAACTGACCGAAATACTACCCGTAGGGCAGGGTTTTTTGCTAGTAACAATAACAACAATAAAAACTGATAACAGAATTGCATCAACATTATTAGATACAAGGTTGTAATTAATTGAAATCATGCAATAAGAAGTATAAAAGTAGTTACGGGAATTATAAAACATAATCACATGCGGATCGCATCTACGACTGATCGATTTAAAGTCCTATGCAGTCTAAATAACTAAACACAACATTTTGTGGCAAGAAAGTGGTGAGTCAGAAGCTTCCATGAACTCATTACATACATGTACACACACACCAACACACATGTACACATACCAACACACATGTACACGCACCAACACACATGTACACACATGACAACACACATGTCTGCACATAACAACATGCATGTACACACATAACAACATACATGTACACACATAACAACATACATGTACACACATACCAACACATATGTACACACAATACAACATGTATACACATGGCAATACACATGTATAAATATTAACACACAGCAACATACATGTACAACATACCAACACACGTACTCACATAATAACAAACATGTATACATGACAATACACATGTATATATATGATGATATGCATATAAATGCATGACAACATGCATGTACACATGAAAATGCACATGTACACATGCACCAACACGCATGTACAAACACACCATTACACATTTGCTTAATGATATACAGGCACTATTCCTTGGGTGGTGCCTTATGAGAATAACACACCCCTAATGACACACCCCTAATGACACACCCCTAATGACACACCCCTAATGACACACCCCTAATGACACACCCCTAATGATACACCCCTAATGACACACCCCTGTTCAAAATATAATCATGCTGAAATCTGTGTCAATAATCTATAGGGTAAGCTTGTGTTTAACTAATGGAAATAAAACAATACCAGCTACGCTATCATTACTGGTGAAAAGAAACACATTGCACTGCATCAGAAATTGATATTCCACATTTTCAAAAAAAAAACTATACTACAAGCTAGAGTGTGTCTCATCTCATATATGCTGTCACTATTTTGTATTATTTCTGCTGCAGTTGAATCAACAACCATTGTGTCAACAGCAGCTACAACAGCCACTGTGTCAACAATAGACACAGCATCAACAACAACCACTGGTTCAACAGTAGCAACACCAACCACTGCTTCAACAACAGCAACAGCAACCACTGCTTCAACAGCAACTACTGTATCAACAGCAGCAACCACTGCTTCAACAGCAACTACTGCATCAACACCAGCCACTGTATCAACACCAGCCACTGTGTCAACACAAGCTACTGCATCAGCATCAACAGCAACTACAGCATCAACAGCAACAACTGCATCAACAGCAATGACTGCATCAACAGCAACCACTACCAGTAAGCCAACCAACCATCCTGTCACAAATTGCCCCCATCCCTGGATGGGACATCACCACCATCAACATTACCATCCACACTATCCCAGTCGTTGCAGTGTGCCACACCTCCACCCCCACCACCCCCACCACCCCCACTTTCATCAGCCTCCTCCACTACCTCCACTACTTCCACCACCTCCTCCTCCTCTTCCTCCTCCTCCTCCACCTTTTCCTCCTAAAAATCTAGGAACCAAATGTGCTCTTCCAGTGCCAAAATCAAGAATACAAGCCATTTTATTGAAAACTCTCATAGCTGATTATAAGAATAAAGTTGAAAAGGATGCTGCGAATGTAAATAGTGAAACATCTGCACCTTCAAGTAGCCAAGTTTCTGTGAGGTCAGGAATATCATCATGGTGGTTCTGGGATTGGTAAAGTATGCTCTTCGGACTCAAAGGTTTAATAGGATGTAACATCACTGGCCCATAATTCCACGTGTCTGTGTATGTATTGTATGAACTGTGTATTGTAAAACTTTGTATAAGTGTGTCACTCTGTTTTATTATCTACTGTAAGGTTGTACTATTGCCCTCTCCATCATGCCACTCACTTGTGCTCAGTTGTTTCTTCTTGCAGTCTTTCTCTTTCTCAATAAATAAGGACAATATTGGATACATGATTCAGGGCACATTTGTAGTATTATTAGTAATGATGACTTTCACTTTTTTTTATTTTACATTACCTAGGCGTCACATGTATTTTCTCAGATTACTAATGAGATGCCACTTACTACGTGTTTGCACATGTATTTCTGTTTGCCTGTGTGTGGTGGGGAGAGGGAAATAAGCTCCCTTAAATTGTCTTCCATTCCAGTATCATATTCCCTCCCTGCAGCTGTCCAAATCATTAAGGTGACTATTTTTTGGGGTTAGAACTTTGACTATTATGCCATATTAGAAACCACAAGAATAATAATAACAATAACTGATAGCAGAATTAATTGCATCAAATGTTACATGATAGAAGATTATGATTAATTGAAAATTACGTGGTAAGAAATTAAGTATAGATTTGAAATTATGAAGCAAAGTAGCCACTGGATCACAACTACACTACTCATTCATAAAAGTCATATATAGTCTTCTTATTCACATCATTTTATTTTAAATGAAACCTAATTACTCCATCACATGGTGAGTTGGATGGTAAGGCAGAGGCTTCCATGCACTCGTACACACATACCAACACACATGAATATGTTATATGGTGAAGAAATTCCCAGCAAATGAGGTAGTGACCCAGCTATGTTTATATCATGGATATTTAGAACACCTTTAAATTAACTATATTGAGTCTATATCACATACTGCAAGGGTATTCTTTGATTATTCGAAGACTAGTATTTGGTTTGCAAAATTACTCTGGGTTTTTTTTGTTGTTTTTTTTTGTTTTTTTTTGTTGTTTATTGTTTTTGTTTTTTTTTTGTTTTTTTTTAATCAGTCTTCATTAGTAATAACGAGTACTAAGAAATTATGTAGAATGCAAGAATTCCTGTATATAATATTAGGCAATACTCACTCCAGTTTCAGTGTCACACCCTTCATAGACAGTCCACACCCTTCATAGACAGTCCACACCCTTCATAGACAGTCCACACCCTTCATAGACAGTCCACACCCTTCATAGACAGTCCACACCCTTCATAGACAGTCCTGAAAGAACCTCTTACGATCTTCTTAGCTATCCTAGCTTGAGGAAACAAAACTCCAGTGAATTGGGAAAAATGGCCACCACAGAGGCGAGGGACTCTGTGCTGTCTCAAGACACAGCTAAGACTTCGACTGAAGCATTATTTCTCCATCCTCCAGCTCCGCACCTCAACCTTTCTGGTCAGAAGAAAAGAGAAAGTATCTTATTAATGCCAAAGCCCTCCCTGCATTCCACACTCCTACACTTGGACAAAGGAGGATATCAATCATTTTCAGTCATCCTCTTGCATAATACAGCCTTGAAATAACACTAACAATAACAAATAATAATAATAATAATAATAATAATAATAATAATAATAATAATAATAATAATAATAGTCATAATCATAATAATAGTTGCTACATAGAATGTAATCTAAGTGAGGTGATAGAACAGTAGAAGTAATTGCAAAAAAAAATTTTTTTGAAATTTTTTTTTTAAAAATTATAAAAAAAAATAAAAAAAAATAAAAAAAAATAAAAAAAAAAAATATATATATATATATATATATATATATATATATATATATAAAATCTTCTTAGCTATCCTAGCTTGAGGAAAGAAACTCCAGTGAATTGGGGGAAATGGTCACCACAGAGGCAAGGGACTTGTTAAATAAAAATTCTATTAGAAATTGTTTTGTTGTTTGTTTTTTTTTGTGTTTAATTTATTGTCATCTTTATTGTCAGTTTTGATATATATATATCAAAACTGACAATAAAGATGATAATAAATTTAACAAGTCCTGGACTGGTGTCTTCTGTTGATAAAGAGAGGTCCATGGTCATTATCACCAATATAGAAGTGTTTACTGCTGATGCCATATTTTTAGAGTTATTCACTCATGGTGCCAAAGGTTAGTGCCATATGAAGGCATTTACTGTAGCAAGCCATATGTGGATGTATCCATCTGCTTCTTCATTCATCAGTTAATTATGACCAATTGGGAAATTAGGGTGTAATAGCAGCATGGGATGTGAAATTTAAAGAATATAGCATTAGAGGAATTCATAGGATGTGGAATAAGACTGATGGAAGATATTGTACCTAAAGGAGATGAAGTAAACTGAGTACTGTCATGGATCCAGCTAGCTATTTTCTTCTGTATACTTGGGATCAATCAGCTATATCCCCCTCATGGTAATGCAAATCTGTGGTAATGCAAAATAATGATTTTAAACTTTTAAAGAATTAAAAATGAAGAAAATACCAATGTTTAAACAATTGGTGCATGTTTAACTATATTAAATTTGACTATTTGCTGTTTGATTAACTTCAGAGTTAGTTGGCATTTTCATTACTGTGGTTAGAATCCTAAGTGTGGTCATGGATGCTCAGGAATGGAAAGAAACTATGTTTGATCTTGTCTTCTCATAAAATAATAAACATTAAGCTTATTAGCTTGATGAGGTCTGGAATGTTCAACAAGTTAGTGTAGACAGCGTTAATGTGAACCAGAGCATAATTCTAAATTTATACCAAAAAAGGTGTTTTTTTTTTTGTTTTTTGTTTTAAAGTAATTAAAATTTTATTCAAGTTGGGTCTAGTGAGGTTGAGACAAAGCATAAAATTATGCTAATTTGTTTGTTTCAGTTTAAAATGTCATGTGTTAATGTGTATAGAGAGAGAGAGAGAGATTAACTACCACTGACTATATCACTCTGCCCATGGAGAGCATGCACCTGTCAAACCATCAGAATAAAATTGCCATGTCATAAAAGGTTAGGCTAGCTATAGGTTATCATCTTTGAGGAAGCAGAATGTGCCTGTGATTTGAAGAGAAAAGGAGCATAGTATGTAAAATAAAAAGAAGTAGAAAAAAAGAAGAATTTAAAAAATGGAATAACAGGCAGGATATTGATCAACCCAAAAATTTTGTCGTTTTGTATTTTGCCCATGCACTTCAGCAACCATCATGAATTTTCATACGCATGCACTGGGCAAAAAATTAAACTATCCTGATGACCTTGAATATAGGATTGATGCCAGATACCAGACACTGATGTTTTTCATCTGTTTTAGGAAAGAAACGTGTACTATTATAAAGTATTTCCAACATGAACAACAGTTATGTGTTAAGTAATTATGGAAGTTGGAACTGTTGAACTATCCTGTATGACCTGTGTAGGATTGGTGCAGGGCATACAAGGCACTGATGTCTAGGCCTCAATAAATTATGTTAGCATAATTTTTAGGGAAAAAAGGCTAACAGACAGGCATAATAGATGCTAGCATGCTATTGCAGCTTCATACCAGGGAATGCTTGTGATAGGCTTTAGTCACACTACATAAAGTGAAAGTTTAGCATGTAATTTGCTTGTGGGTTGTTTTTTGTTTTGTTTTTTGTTTTGTTTTTTGTTGTTTTTTTTTTGTTTTGTTATGTTTTTTCATTCTTAGTACAGAGAGACTGGGCTACCAATGAGCAGTCAAATGAAATAGGAAATACATTTATTTAGATCAAGTGAATGAATCTACAATATTTCATTGTAAAGCTAATGGTGCATGAAAGTGCCACAGTTGTCTTTGTAATGTAATCAAGTGGGATGCTTTTTTAATTGCTCTTCTTTTTACCAGTGGAGCTCACAGGGTCTAAGTTACTTTGTTGCTGTTATTCTTGTGACAATCTTCAGATACGGAAATATGGAAAATTTGTAAAATATGGGAATTACATTTTGTATGTATATTAAAAATATGTGCATGCACAAATGCACAGAAGTTTTACCCATAATAATAAACCCTTAATGCATATATCTCCTACATTTTATACGTACACTTAGTATACTTGACATGTATGTCATATATCCAGCATACACAGTGATTGGGTTATGCTTGATACATTTCAAGCTTGTTTTTTCTTCATTTTCTTCTTTCTAAAGTAAGGAATGGGGGGGGGGGGGGGGGAAGAAAGAAAAAGTGGAGAAAAAAAAGACCCTGGTGGGGTTTAAACTGTACGATACCCACTTCTAAATCTCAGTTTTTTGTTCAGTTTTGTGTGTGTGTGTGTGTGTGTGTGGTTGTGACACCCACAGGAAGGGGTGTGGCCAGGTGGGACTCAGCCAAAATATTCATGTGGCCCACAGTGAAAATTTGAGCTCCAGGCACCATTCTGATAAGATGGTTGCCACCAGAGTTGAATATTGCAATCCAGTCTAGACTAATTTTACTATCATAGCAACCATATATCCAGAATTGGAAGTAATGCATACATTGTACATTAAACCACAGCAAGTTCAATTATTTCAGTGACTTCACCATGTGGAAGATAATAAGATCAAGTGTACCTGTCAGATTACTAAGACATGTCAAAGAAGTTTACAGCAGTTATGTTAGTATCAGTATTGTCTAGGACATTCATGCATAATTGGCAGTTACCATTACCATTAATCTTGCCCATGTCATGATTCTAAAGCCTGTGCTGTGTTGTACTGAACTGACATGTCCATGCAATCATCTGCTCCAGAGTGACATAGCATTTTTTTCCCTCTCATACAAGTGCTCTGGCCCTAATGACTAGAACTACCTAAAAAGGTCTGTATATTTGTCATTGTAACCAACATGAGAGACAATGTGATGTGAAAATGGAGTGACCATTTTAATATTTTAAGAAGCATTTAGCATTGGGAAGAGACCCCTTTTTTCTCTCTCTCTCTGTCTACAATGAATGCAAGCAAGGGGGGCTGGGCTGGGCTACAAGTATAACGAGACTCAGGAGAGGGGAAGTCCCAGGGACAGGATTCAACCACAGGTTCCACCATCTCAGTGATGGCCTATTATTTTGGACCTTCCATGGGTGAAGAGCTTCCTTCTAGCGACATGAAAGCATTTAGACAAATTTTTTCTAAGGCGAAGAACATAGTTATTCTCTCTGGGGCAGGCACTAGTGCCGAAAGTGGAGTTCCCACCTTTAGGTAACATCTAGCGCGAGTAGAATCCATTTGTTTAGGAATGTTGAGCACAGTCAAGCTACAGTCCTTATTATGTAGTGTATATAAACATGGCATTTCTGTCACACATGGTTCTTGTTTTATTATGACATGACTTACCATGTGTTTTGTTGTTGTTTTCAGGGGAGGGGGGAGGGGGGATTAGTGAGGTGTGTGTGGTATGACTTATTTTACTCCTTATACAAATGATGAATGTGTGTGTGTGTGTGTGTGTGTGTGTGTGTGTGCGTGCGTGCGTGCGTGCGTGCGTGCGTGCGTGCGTGTGTGTGTGTGTGCGTGCGTGTGTGTGTGCGTGCGTGCGTGTGTGTGTGTGTGTGTGCTGTATAGAGGAGCAGGTGGGTTTTGGCGAACCTACCAGGCCCAAGATCTAGCCACTCCTGAAGCCTTTGAGGAGAACCCATCCCTTGTTTGGGAGTTCTACAGCTACAGAAGAGAAGTCATGGTGTCCAAGGTGATTTATTACTAGTGCAGTAGTGAATCATCTTCTCTCTCTCTCTCCGTCTTGAGCTCATCAGAATTAGAGATATCATTAGGAACTGCTGTACCAAGAGATATCTGTCTGTCTGTCGGTCTCCCTTACCAGCATATTGCTCCCACACAAAACGATATCCTGTCTACTGCCATGCAATCTTTCTTCCTTGCCACTTTGTCCATCATGCAATAAGTTATGAGCGTATGTTACCATGATATTCTCTAACAATCCATACAAATGCTGACCCAACATGAATAGATCACATGACAATGTACCCAGACAGTTTATTCTCCAGTGCATGCAGACATAACCATATATGGAAGTGAGAGCAACACTAAAGCATAGAATGTGTTAAGACAGGAGTTGGCGATGTGTGCATCCATCAGTCACTGATGATGACCTAGCACATATGCTGGTGTAGTCTGTTCCTTGCCCTACTCATCTACATCCTCCGCTGTGCTTCAATGTTGGATGGTTAGTGCGGTAGAATTATTTGTTCTGATGATCCTAGAGACCTAGGCAATTGACCGATTACTTCAACACGAGGCCTCTACTTGTTCTATAAATAGAAAATGCCATTTTTGCACTATTAATGCAGTATGTTTGTTGTTTTTGTTTGATGATCTTGGGGAGAGGGAGGTTGAAGGTAGTTTTTTTAAATTTTTTTTTTAGATGAAATAATAGGTGTGGACTGCGATATTGAGAATAGGCTGTTGGGAAAAGAAAACAGCTATCACCTATAGCAGTGCACTCATGACTGCACTTCCTCACAGGGCACAGGGTGAGAGCACATCCTCTTACTTGTGTATTGTGGTGACTATTACACCACTTCAGACCAGCGGCTAGCTTCAAGCCTCCCTGCCTCTCAATCAGTGGCATCAGGCCATGAGGAAAGAAAAGAGTGGAGGGGTACAGGTCATATTAACTCCTGGGGACATGTCATAAAACATCTTCTAAAACATGCTCAGAAGACAATGAAGACTGATTTCATCAATGGAGTTTGTGAGTAAGTATGTGTGTGTAAATAGTTAATTAGGTATACAAATAAACAGTAGGCCTACACTGAGCAGTACTCACACACCATTGTTAATCAAGGAACTGAAATTGTGTCTCTGTGCTTCTCCAGGCACAAAACAAATGACTGTTGCCATTACCAACCTTGGTGTGTTTACTTTTTTTATTTAAACAAACAAACAAAACATGTTTAGATTAGTTTCAGTAATAGCAATTCTCTCTTCAGCTGAGAATTGCATTCAACTTTAGTTCGAATAGTATGTTGGTGTAGTTTTGCGTTAATTTTCAAGTAAAATGTACAAATTTGCAAGATCAACAACAGTCATTGCTATATAGAATAATTTGATATATTGGTCATAGATGACAATTACAATACTAGTGCAATATCAATAGCTCAGGTTCATAAAGGTCAAATAATGTTTGTGTTTCTTTTGTCACAGTTTTGTCCTCAGGAGATTTTGAACCTTATAAAGACCATTATTTAATCTCACAAATGGTTAAGAATAAATGGTATGAATGATTTACTTGTCATCCATCAATCCATAAGTTGTTGATATCCTTTATTCCTGGCCTTGTCTGGGCCAATCTCAGCATGAAACATGGTTGAAGGCACTGTGAACACCATTGCTATTCCTAGTGGGTTCATCAATAGGGCCTGGTTGAAGCAGTAAGAAATATATTCCCTGAAATCTTCAAGATATACAACATTTGCACAGGGCCATGAATGTGGAGGCTTCGTTGCTGTCCCAAGAAGTTCCCTTGAAAGCTCATTGGAGATATCGGCGGCAGCACCCCTTAGATGAGTAGCCAGGCACGCCAGAAGTTGGAAGGTCTTTTCCCCCTGGGTTAATTCTCTTGTCTTGTCTTCATGGCAATGAGGTCTATATTCTGCAGTACTCTGTGGTTGGGTGGGTGGGTGGTGATGGACACATCTTGTGCTTTGTCTACAGGGCAGCAGGACTGAAGGGGTGGCAGAATGGATGAAGATGGTGAGGAGGTTCTAAGATACCTTGGAAGTCTAGATGTTGCTACTTTTTCCAGAGCAGGCTCTCAATGTGTAGCCTCAGTGAGGAGACCGAGATGGTGGTGAGCTTACCTGTATTTTATGCTAGGTCAAAGGAAGAGGGGTAAAGAGACATTCTCTCCCAAACAATAATGAGAATTGAGTCCTGCTTTCCCCCCCCCCCAATGACTATTTCATTCCTCTTGTTAGTGCTGAAGAGCTGTGTAGACCCACGCTATGCTGTGTTAAAGAAGATGCTTGGTGTTTTTTTTTGCCTTACTTGAGAAAGGATTGTACATGACATAGACACTGTCTTGGATTTCAGCCCTTAATGTCTGTCCCATGTAGTAGTTATCTGGGGATACATGGTCTCTGTTCAGAGCTTGTCTGATTGTCCCGTGGCCAACATTGTGTGGTGTAGACCAACAGAATTCTCTGTAACCAGACAACTGTGCCACTTAGGAGAGCTGGCTCTACAGAATGGCTTTACCTTACATACCAAGGTGGTCTCCAGTCCAACTCACATTCTTCTCATCATTAATATTATTACTTCTAGCAGGCAATCGTGGCCTCTGCCCTTGAATGCTTGCTAGGCCCACCTGTGCTGAGCTGTAGTCACCTCATGCAAGTAAAGGCATTTGCATGTAATTTATTTCTTCAGTTTTGGTTCATTGAGGCTGTGCTACAAATTAGCAGACAGATAGAATACGGTGGTTATTTCATTTCCATTTGGTAGATGAATGCACAAGATTTCATTGAGCACACAATAATCCTTGTAATGTCATCAAGTGCCTTCATTTTTTTTAAAGTTGATATTTTTGCCCATCTGTGAGGCATTCTTTAGCAGAGAGGTAATGAACAAACCATCTAAGAAATAGCTGATGCTGCAGGGTAACTAAGGAAGGAAGAAAAGGGAAAACGGGAAAGAAACTTACTAAGGGGAATATTAAAAAAAATGGAGGGGAATGAAAGGAAGGACAAAAAGAGTTGAGCAATCGTGGTGGGGTGTGAACTCACAATCCTCAGTTCTAAATCTCCATTTTTGGCTGTTTTACCTGTAACGCCCACAGAAGGGGTGTGGCCAGGTGGGACTCAGTCAAGATATTCATGTGGTCCACAGGAGTGTCCCCTGAAAATTTGAGCTATTTGGTCTAATGGTTCTCGAGTTTTTGCTTGTACAGAGACATAGGCAGGCAGTCAAACAGATAGACAGACGACAGATGGATGGGCAGACAGACAGACAGACAGACAGACAGACACAGACAGACAGACAGACTGACTGACTGACTGACAACAGATGGACAGGCAGACAGACAGACAAGTTCCATTATAGATCATCATTGCTACTACTACTATTGTTGTTGTTTGGTGACTATATTGTCCAAATTGGTCAGCTGGTGACAGTGCTTGTCTTATTCAGAGTGGCAACAGGTCTGTAATGGTGTCCACACAGACAATATACAAGGCCACTCCACCTTACCACCTTCCCCTCTCACTGTTGTGCAAGACAATGGTAGTGAGGCAACTGTACAACTAGTTTCCCTAATGGCCCAAAATGAGGTCACAGTCACACATGGTGACATACTTGTTCCCTATTACATGATTATGTGCAAATATAGTGCATGTCATGTACATTGCATGTGTGTGCATGTCCACCAGAGCTGTGTGACTGCCAGCTATGTGTGTAGCATGCCTTGTGTTCCATGCTTGTACTTGGCATGTATTGGCTACATGCTGGGGGTGTAGTGGGTGTCTGGACTCACACCACCCTGTTGTGTCTGCCTGCACACCAGCTGGTGCAGCTGGGGTTGACTGTCTGAAGCTCTCTCTCCTCAGACCTCAGACAGACAAGCACAGGTGGTGATAGTGAATTCCTTGCCTCATAATCTGGCATGGATATTAATTGTTTACTCCTGACTGTGTTGTGTTGTTTTTGTGTTATGTTGTGGAATGTTGTATTGTTTTGTTGTGGTGTGGTGTGTTGTGGTGTTTTTGTTGTGTGTTGTGATGCGGTTCATTGTGGTGTGGCATGTTGTGTTGTGTTGGTTTATGGTGTAGCATGCTTTGTTGTGTTGTGGGGAATTTAGACAAAAGCCTGATAGAGAAGTCCATTGTTAAGTCAAGTGTATGTGTGTGTTGGGCTCACACTAGACCAGACATCAAGACACCTGAAAAGGAAAATATCATAGGATCCTTGTCATAAGAAGTTGTTTATTGCATATCAGACAGCAATCACTGTTACAGATTGTCAGAGTGATCAATTTCATTTGAAAACTTCAAAATTTGGCAGCTGCACAAGTATGGGCACGCATGGTGGGTGTGGCCACAGTGATGGTGTTGTACCCACATGGAGCATGTCTGTGTCTGTGTGAGGACTGGCACTGGCAGTGTCTCCTCCAGCTCTCCCCTCCCTCCCCCCCCCCCCTCCCCCCACTCACCAACCACAAACATGCCATGTACAGTGTGATGGCCTCTAGTGTTTTAGCCATATAAATTGAAACTAGTGTAGCTATACTCGTGTATGCTGACTGTACTGTACTGTACTGTACTGTACTGTACTGTACTGTACTGTACTGTACTGTACTGTACTGTACTGGGTGAGTTCATTCCAAGGCCTGTCTCCATTGGGTAAGATTTCATGAGTTGAGATTATTTCTTTGCAAAACAAAATGTGCAACCACTTCAGTTGGCACTGAGTCCATGTTGATAACCCCCAGAGTGAACACCTGCTGCTAATCATACACTCTCAGTGGCAGCTGCATGCATATGTTGTACTAGGTGTGTGTGTGCACACATTCCACTCTCTCTCTCTCACACACTCACACACACACACACACACACACACACACACACACACACACACACACACACACACACACACACACACACACACACTGACTCACACACACACACACACACACACTCACATATACACAACACACACACACACACACACACACACACACACACACACACACACACACACACACACACACACACAGTGTGAATGATCCTATATGAACCCAGTAGTGTTCTGCTCTCAGCCACTGTATCGAAGAAGGCATGAATAGATTCATTAAGTTTCAATTGCGCAGTCATGCTGTCTCAGTTGTAAAATGGTCAAGATACTCTGTGCCATTATATTGTATTGTATTGTATTGTTAGGTAACTACTTAGACCATGATCTCTTAACATCATTGCCAACATAGTCACCCTCTGTCTGCATCCACAGCTCCCCAACGCAGCCCACATTGCTATAGCAGACCTTGAGAAGCGCCTGAAGCCCCAGGGCAGGATGGTGACAGTGGTGACTCAGAATATTGACAGACTTCACCACAAGGCTGGCTCCCACAACATCATTGAGTTGCATGGTAACACTAAGTGGTTCATACATGCTCACACTAAGTGGTATATACATGCATGCCAGCTCTGCATATATGCGGTAACAATGATGTTGCATAATAGTCTAGCATACAGACGGAATGTTGTAGTTGACAGTGAGAACTCAATGGAGGCATTTTCTTGCTCATTGTAACCATAGTGATGTAGACAGGGAGATGATGTCATATCAGGTAGACAAGTACAGTGGCCTATGAATAAGAGTTCTAAGAGTTCTGAACAGTTGGCGTGAAACTTAAGTGTATCTAAATTGTATATTATCTTTAAAACATTGTGAGAATGGTTATGTAGGTATCTCAAGTTCTATTCAAGGCATTCTTACTATATAGTTAGCAATGCCATCATCAAAATATCCCTATGACAACTGCTTTATACCGTAATTTATGATTATAGTTTTGTGTTATAGATGTAATGTCCCCCCTTTTTTCGTTAACACACATATTATTTCTGTGATCAAGAAAAGCAGTGAACACACACACACACACACACACACACACACACACACACACACACACACACACACACACACACACACACACACACACACACAAAGTGCTGGATATATCCTCTATGGTTTTATTCTAAAGCTCTACTATTTAAGAAGCTCTTGGCTTGTATTTAGACTCTTAATGTAAAAGAACTGATGTAGATTCCCATTACAACTGCAGATGTGTCTGTTGCACACTTTGCATGTCTTGCATACTTGTAGTTCATACCTTGGGCTCCTTCTGGAGGGAAGCAGACATAGTAGTGGGTTATGTAGTACAGAACAAGTAATAGGAATGGTTGTGTCTCATGCACTCCAGCTCCTCTCACCTAGACTCCCCCCTCCCTTCCCCCCACACACACACACATGGTGGCAGGGTCATTGTTCCAGACTCGCTGTTTGGAGTGCACAGAGGTCATTGAGAATACAGATAGTCCCATATGCCCCGCCCTCAAGGACAAAGGGTGAGGTTCACTGTGAACAAACACTCACTCACCTTATGGTAAACACACATCAGATGTATGCATTCATGTGCCTTTAGTTTAATGGCCTCTCATACTCTTTTTTGGTCTTTAAATAAGGAATTACAGAGTCATTTGAAAACTTGCTTAGAAATGTGCTTCAAATAGGTAAAGGGTTTTACTTTACTAGTACAATTTAGATCTGTTTTCCTTTCAGTTTTTCTGTATTTGTTGTTTTCTTGCAGTGCTCCAGATCCAGCTGCTAAGGATGCTGTTATTCCACTGCTGGAGCTGCCAAGGTCAGTCTGTGTGCATTAAATAGAACATCATTTACAAGATAATTTACTAGAAATAAAAGTACTAATTAATTTTTCCAATCACT
Source organism: Lycopodina hypogea (assembly GCA_963969325.1). Taxonomy (NCBI): domain Eukaryota; kingdom Metazoa; phylum Porifera; class Demospongiae; order Poecilosclerida; family Cladorhizidae; genus Lycopodina; species Lycopodina hypogea. The sequence continues at coordinate 11,298,403 of OZ017780.1, read as the reverse complement.
GCCCGCCCTGGATTATAATATATCATGTGCCCAGTGGTATCCTCGTGAGAGTTCAAATATTTTGTGCCGTTATTTGTCTTACACAGCTTTGGTGCTAGAAATGTGTTTTAATTGGTTCCCACAGGGCACCAAGCTGTAACCGGTTGTTGTGGTTATCTTGATGTGGTTATACAAGCTAAGTAGTTGGTTCTTAATCATCAACATTAGATGACTGAGCCGACATTAGAGAGAGAACTAGCTATATGGTAAGTTGAGGAGAGAGAACTGGAATGTCTGTTACAACATCTCATGCAACGAACCAAAAAGGGTGAAGGATGAAAGTTTTCAAGGAGCTTGCAACAGCCCACCTTGACACTGATTTGAAATCTAGACAGTTTAATTACAATTTGCATTGAACACCTGTTGTGATTCCCAATGTGAGGTAGTGTGGTGGTGGGGGTGGGGTGGGGGGAATACCAGAAAAATAAGGGAAACTCTATAACAGTTACAATTGCAGTCAAAATGTGAAGATATCTAATGACCCATTCAACTTAAAATTTTTTTTTTTTTTTTTTTTTTTTGAATTTGAAAAATATATTTTTCTTCTTGGTGGTGTCTGTCATCAACAAAATCAGATCTACAGCTGCTTATATAATATTCTGACAGACACTCACTCAGTGAGGAGGGAAGGCGGTGTTGCCTTTCCATGCCTGAGAATCACCTGGACATGGTTGAGATGTGCTGTAGCCAGTTGCTGGGGAGATCATATGATCTGTGGTTAGACCAGCTCCCTGATTGGTGGAAGTGGACACACCCACTTCCAGGATGTGTCCATTTCCAGGTGAATACTAACTCAGCAAGAGCTAAGGTTCTATTGGATTGCAATATAACCTTTGCTCCCCCTGAGTTTGATAATGAGAATAAAATATAGAATTGATTGGCATGTTAATAACTGAAGGAACCAAGCCTATACTGTACCCATATTGACAAGCATATTTGTTGACCCTTTACCAATTAAATCTATGTACTCTTCTCTTTGTCTTTTTTACCATTAACAAAGTACACTTAACCTGCTACAGCTGCTTACTAATTAGCCAGAGTGAAATTATGATTTTCTCAAGAAGCAGTTAATATTGATCATTGTTCTTGATATGGTCAGAGTTACCAAAGTCTGTATGTGTGTGCCTGTGTGCCTGTGTGTGTGTGCGTGTGTGTGTGCGTGTGTGTGTGCGTGTGTGTGCGTGTGTGTACTGTGCAGGTGTAAGAAATGCAGTGGGCTGTTGCGTCCCCATGTGGTGTGGTTTGGTGAGGGTCTACATTCAGAAGTGCTTGAGGCTGTGGACAATGCCCTGGGGGCATGTGACCTCTGCCTGCTAGTAAGAACCATGTCTCTACTCTCCTCCCTCTTTCCCTCCCATCTTGTTCTATACTCTTGACTTGCTGCTAGTCATTTGTGTTTCTTTTATCATTTTAGTAAATCCTTTTTTTCTCTCTCTTCCTATCTTCCCTTCCTCCTTCGATATTTCTTCACTCACTCGTGGCCATCTTCCTTCTAAAAGAATTTCCCTCTATTTCTAGTGATCTCATTCTCCCATTTTACTAAACTCTTTCTCTCTCCTTGACTTTCCCTTTCATCAAGTTCCCCTCCTCCCACATACGCTGCAGTTGTATTGTATAGTCATGTGATATACACATGCCCTCACATGGTGTTGTGTCTCCAGGTGGGCACATCGTCTGTAGTCTATCCTGCAGCAGGATACGCCCCCATGCTTGCAGCAAGGGGCGTGCCGGTGGCAGAGTTCAACTTGGAGCCTACTCCAGTGACTTCAACCCTCAAGTATGTGTATTTTAGATACACTACAATACATATTATCAGAGACAATGTTGTGAAGGCTTCCCTCACTTTAAAAACTCAGCAGGAAATATTTGGTTACTGATCGTTAAAGTATTTGAGAACTCAAAAATGAGTCATTTATGGAAGTCAACAGAAGATCCCCTTTGCAATTTTCAATGCAATGAACACAATGTTATCCAGAAATTCCACATCAAACTTCATGTCTGTTTATACCAACCAGCTGCTGTCTGATATGTGCCATGTCAGCTCAGCTGCCTCATAAACCGACTTGATTCTTTGACCTATATAAATTTCTAGCTAAAAATGTCCTGTGTGGGATCAACTGGAATTATCTGGTGTCTAAGTGTTAGAAGAAGAGCAACTACGAGTTTCATATAGAGTTTTATCATCTCCTACAGATTGATCTCTTCAAATCAGATCCACTATGTCAGGAAAGAGTTTGAAAAATTATCATGTTAATTTATATTTTATACCCAAAAATGATGAAATTGTAATTGATTCGTTCAACAGAAAACGTTGTTTGGCTTTATTTTAAACAAAACAAAAACTTCTGTGGTTAAAAACCACTCAATTCACAATCAAAGTTGGTTGGAATATAAGTTGATAGAGTGGAGGGAATCACTTCAAACACGCTGAAGTGTTGTTTGTTGTTTCATATCCAAGGAAGTATTAGAAAACATTCCATAATTGTTTGGAGAGAAAAAACTTTAAAAAATTACACTATCAGGTAAATATTGAATTCAATTTGCTCTTCAAAAATCTAAATAAATAAAGTATAAAAGGGCTGTGACTCCCAACTATCAGTTTTGTCACATCTGGAAAGGATTATTAAATGCTGCCATCGCTTCTGTCTCTCCCTGCATGTGTGTCTGTCTGTTCAGGTACCACTTCCAGGGCAAGTGTGGAGAGATATTGCCTGAAGCCATTGCCCCACATCCATCAGAGACAACCTCTCCATGTGGACATCAGGGGGAGTAGCCAGAGAGACTAGAGTACTGCTCATCCTAACACCCCACCCTACATAATACACACCCCACCATTACCTACCTTGTGTTGTGTTGTGGTATTATACAACTAATAATATGATTGCACACAACTTTACCAAACCATACCCCCCACCTCAGTATCTAAATTGTGTTATTGTGAAAATTTAAATGTTTTGATTGTTAATTAAGTGCACCCAAGGGGGCCCATAGCAACACTGCCAAGCTGGTCTACTCTGACCAACAACTCAGTAAGGATTCCAATAATCTAATTAAAATTTGCAATTATGCTTAAGTGTTGTTTACTGACTTAATTAAGGAGAACTTTGTTAATAACTAATCACATATTCAGCAAAAACATGATGATAATCACGTAAACACAATTATTGTTTTGAAACAAGTTCTATTTAATGCCACAAACTTCAGAATCTTCATTAAATTCAACGTTTTCCTTGGGCCATTAACTTTCCATTACTTGGGCACTCATCTTTTAGAGCAATTATGCACACAGACAGGATAATTAATATTTACTGTACACAATTTATGTATAAAAAACCACATTAATAAATTACATATGCAATATGGTGGGGAAAGAAAAAAGTATAAATCCATATTTTATGCTAGCAACACGGCTGTTTCTCTTTGCGGGGTGGGGACTTCACAACCGCTGGTTTGATCTTCTGTGCAATCTTGTCAAACATCTCACTCACACCAGTCCCTTCTTTTGCCGACACTTCAAATATCATGTCAGGATCAATGTCATTGTTATCTGCGTGCTCCCTCGCCCGTTCCTTGGACACGGCACGATCATCCAGGTCGCACTTGTTGCCCACCAGAACTGTAATGGTCTCCAAGGGGCCACCTAGTCTAGCACAGAGAGCATTGTCTGCCCAGTTGGTGAGTGAGTCAAAACTGTCTGAGTCATCGATGCTATACACCAATAGGACAACCTTGGACCAGCGGAAGTACGTCTGAGGGATTGTGCTCATGTGTCTCTCAACCCCAGCTGTGTCATACAGGCTCAACTAGAGTGGAATATACAGGACAACAGAGAATGGGAGTGGTAAATACATAACACATTATGAAATAATCAACATCTTTGTACTGTCTTAGCCAGTACTGCACTAGTTCTTTCTATAACTAGCACTGCATGCACACACCCAGTCAGTGTGTACTCAATAATGAAGAATTGATATGCAATCAATCAACAAAAGTAATACAATACTGGACCTGGTGATACGAATAAAACCATGGCATTTTAAAGTGTGCACTCAGTAATTATGACATGACAGGAAATGACATAGAACCACAAGTATGATAACAATAACTAATTCAATACCACAATGAATAAGGTCAATACATCACAATCTTCATGGAACTTGCATTAATCAAAGTAAATTCGTGAGGAGTTGAGAAATTTCTAATTTAGCGCATCCAAGTGCCCTTTGCAGTACAGTAACTGTCTTCGAAAATCATGCGAGAATGAGTGAACTATTGTTAGGCAATGTTAAGTGACCAGGTCCAATATCCATATCCGTGGACACTGGCAATGGGCAATGTCCTAAATTAGTGTCTGAATAAAGTAAAGTTGACTGGACATGGACTCTGGACTCTATACAAGATATTAGAGGTCAACCCCAAAATTGTCTGCAGATTGAGCAACTGTGGATTCTAAATGCATGCACATTGTTCAAATCAGTGGGTGGGGTATGAGGGGGCTGGGCTGGGTAGGGTTGGGGTAGGTGGGGTAGTGGGTGTGTGGAGAGGAGTTTTGGGTGGGATTTTTGCAAATCAATAGTCAACTGTAAGAAGAAATGGCAAAAATTGATAAAGAAAGGAAAAGGAGAGGAAAAATTGAGCATAAAGTGAGTGAATGTGTGTGACATGAACCACTCAGACAGCTGCTGCAGTCTCTTGGTCAGTCTATAAATGTCTCCCTCCAGCAGTTGCCGCAATCAACTGTCAGAGTGGCACTCACTCCTGAGGCTGTCAACACTTCAGAAATGAAATTTACTACATTATATTGAAAAGCAGTTGAAAGCTATTTGGGGTTGTGCTCAGTACTACCTGAGGTCAAATCCAGGCCAACACTCACCACTAGCCCCTACTTCTAAAGATATGGATGGAATCCTCCATACCCAGTGGGCACAGAAGCCTCTCTTTACTGCCCAGACTCCAGAGGAGTGCAGCATACAGCTCATCATCTTCATGATGGTCTGGTGGTCCATCACAGGCACATGAGTCCTGTGTGAGGCTAAGTGGTGATACCCTCAGAATATAGTTGACTGGCGTCTACTCAGACTTGTAGTCACCACACTGCTGACCACACTGCTGAGGTGGTCCACCAAAATCAATCCTGTCTGAGGTGTGATAGCAATCATCATCTCAGAATAACTGCCATGGCTATGCAGATTATTTCCAAGAAATAAAACTGTATGTCAAACTACCTTAACCTTAACTTTCATTTTGTTTAAGATGTGTTTTTTTTTTAGTTTTTTTTTTTAATGAATTCATGAGTGATACTCTGATGTGCATGTATCCAAACCTTGGTGGAAGATGTGCAGTTTACTCTCAGCTTGCATGAATACTTTTTCTTGTCCCACAAGGAAAGGTTTAGTACAAAACTGGAAATGGTCACCAGTTGGGTTTGGGTACAGGATCATCATATTCGTGAGAGCATCCACTTTGTTGCACACTCCTCTATCACCACAGCTGAGGAGTCACATGATGTCTGGGACTGAAGCATGACCAGACAAGGCATGACCAGACGTTGAACAAGTCAGAGATGCCTGGATCCTTTGATAGTGATTGAGATGAAAAGGCACTTTGATTTTTTTTCCTCCCCACATTTACGGAATGTAATGTCTAATTTAAGGACATTTGGATGGAAAAAGGTTTGAACTGTGTGACATATCTTGGTAGTCACAGTAATTTTGTCAGATGCCTGGGAATTTTTGCTGCCAACATATTCAGAGTACTCACTCACCTAGAGGCTGGGACACCCAGACACAATAGAACCAAGATAAGTGTAGTAGCTATGGAGACCCAAACTCAATCACTAACAATTTTTTATTTCTCTCCCACTAATGCAATTAAAAGTTGATTCCTTTAAGAAATAGATTTCTTTTTCTTTTTTTTATTTAATATTTCATTTTCAATTTCAATGTTGATAGTACGTTAATGACTGTGTCCAGAACAAATGGATAACAGGTTCCTCGAAGGGCTTCATAAATATAAGATTTATGAGAAAAAACATAGATGTGCATGTGTGTGGGGGTGGTGGTGGGGAGAACTCCTTCATTTCATTTGTAAAGTAAACATGACCTAGTTCAAGGTTCAGGGTAAAAGTGAACCCAAGATGCATTGGGCATGGGCATGGGACACACAACAAACATGACACGTGAGATTCCTCCACTACCATGGCAACATAGAGTTCTGATGTGTTGGGTGAGGGACAACAATGTATATAACTCTTGCACAGTTGGTACATTCTATAATCAAGCATACTCTCTCTGGCACTTCAACTTTGATGGCACTCATAAATAGAACAGTCCCTTAGGCTGTTCAACCATTAGCAGCTCTAGCAGAGTTTTCGACTAAGTGGGTGTAGGTTATGGCTTTAGGTTACTACTCTGTCATCTCTGCCACTCTTGGTCCTAAAGAAATAGCAATGCTGAGTTGTACACATATTAGTCTCGTGTGCTACCAAGAAATAGTTTAGTTGATTAAGAAAAATGTAAAAATAAATAACATAATCACTCAATTTAGGTGCTCTTTGAATTCTAGCCAGTTCCTTATAAGCAATATCTATGATATTATAATTGACACAAAAAAAAAAATAAATAAATAAATTTAAAATATATATATATATATATAGAAAATTGGATCCAACGATTTTAATAGAATAGATTGATATCTAATCATGTGAGCTATTTTATGTCAAAATTCATGTAAGGGAGAGGAAAAACTATAACAGCATATGTTTTTTAGCATAACAGTTACAAATGAGGATGGCTGCAGAAAATGATGGCTGCAGAAAATACATTTTAGGGCAAAGGTGGACTTGGTGTAGTGACCCTTACCATACGAGGGGAGGGTCTGGGAACAGCAGCACACTGAGCCTATTCTGCCAACCCAGACACAACTGGTGGTCAACTACCACATGCCACACATTCTGTGAGGTCAACGCTGTTGTCCAAACATTGATGCAGCACAATTTCAGCACTGCTCTCCTAATCACTATCAAGATTCTAATTGAAAACTGAATACTTTGTTCAAGGCCTCATAGGGTCCTGCTCAGATGAGGTCATGATTGCCTAAGGACTCACAGCAAGGACCGGCATTTATCTAATATACTAAATGAGCTGGACATTTATACTGGACAGTTAGATTTGCTGTGTTCTCTCTGTCCATGTCACAGGCATTGATATCATCAGTGTTACCTATTGGACTTGGGAAGAGTTTGCGCTGTGTCTGTCTTCCACACATCTTTTCCCACTATTCTATTACCTAAACTGAAGTCCCATTCTTCACTGTTCACTGCTTGTTGGTTGTTTTTGTTCAATTCTTTTTGTACTGCAAATTGCCACACATGTACTTTAAAATGTTAATATTAATACAGTGTCATGGTAACTATGTCACAAGTAGTCTACAGAGTCAGCAATTAATTGCATTTCAGAAGAACAAGTCTAGTGTGCATTTGTTCCCAAACACTTCATTGGTATGGTTAGGGTCCCTCATGCTACACCAGGGCAAGGTCTGGCATGGCTCTAACCCTAACCTTAATAATTTAACATTTGATTTAACAAGTGCAGCTCATTCTTCAATCATCACCATGAATTCATCAGAAGTTACTAGCAGGATTTTCTCTCAAGAAGAATCCATGTATGTTTGACTCACTGATACATTGCTGCCATTGATGGACCATTTCTTTGTGTACTCTCCTTCCTTGGGATTGTGGAATGTGCCCTCCCGAAATATTCCCGTCTTGAACCTGGTGAACAGAGAGGTCTTCCCCACTCCCACATCTCCTATCAGCACCGCCTTGTCCTGCACTGACTCCAGCAGATTCACATCCTCCATGGAGGTATCCTCAGCAAGCTAATCACACCAGCCCACCAACAGACACACCAAACTAGTAGAGTGACCTAAGCTATCAGCTGTTTGTAAGCTCCGCTTGTGAGGTCCAATACACAGAACTGTTCTTGTTTCTACGGTATGTTTCAATACACTTAGAGTGTGAGATCTCTTCATTGGTTTTACTTCCTATTGAGTGTGGGTGGGTGGGTGGGTTGTGGGAATACCCATCGCTGCCCACATTAAACAGAATTGGAAATCATTTCCAGTTTTGTACTGAACCTGCACCATTTCTAGCCCAGGGTAAATTTGCCTGCCTGCCTGCCTGCCTGCCTGCCTGCCTGCCTGCCTGCCTGCCTGCCTGCCTGCCTGCCTGCCTGCCTGCCTGCCTGCCTGCCTGCCTGCCTGCCTGCCTGCCTGCCTGCCTGCCTGCCTGCCTGCCTGCCTGCCTGCCTGCCTGCCTGCCTGCCTGCCTGCCTGCCTGCCTGCCTGCCTGCCTGCCTGCCTGCCTGCCTGCCTGCCTGCCTGCCTGCCTGCCTGCCTGCCTGCCTGCCTGCCTGCCTGCCTGCCTGCCTGCCTGCCTGCCTGCCTGCCTGCCTGCCTGCCTGCCTGCCTGCCTGCCTGCCTGCCTGCCTGCCTGCCTGCCTGCCTTGCTGGATCTGTGTATGGGGGGGGGGGGGTGTGCATCACAAAATGGTTTGATGTTGAATTCATGATATAAAAATAAAATACTGATGATCAGCCATATGTAGTAGTGACTGTAGTGATAGTAATGACAATATGCACTTTAAATTACTGTGATATTTTTATTCAAGATATAAAATATGATAATGAATTGCATGAAAGTAAACCAGCCAAATAACAATTTTAAAAGGACCTTTAAAAAAAACAATAACAAACAACTTTTACCTACATGGAATGTTAATAGCATGCACCCATGCTGAATCAATCAGTCAAAGGTCAGACTGAAACACTTGCTGGTGGATGGCACACAATTTGACCACAAAGGAAATTTCAAGGTCATTGTAACCACAAAAGGTTACATTCCAAATTTATCAAATATAATAAAAATGGATAAAAACAGTGGGTCAGGTGGGATTAAAGTCAAGAAAATCTATGCCAGTGACCTATAAATAAGTTTTAAAAATATTGCAATTTTAAAAGTGCATGCCAGATTTCATCCCAATTGGTCCAGTGGTTATGTACAAATTACACAAAGGTATATAGATAGGCAACAATACTGTAATTGCTCATTTTATAACGTATACTTTCCTTCACCCAGTTCTCTAAATCCAATGGTTACTAATAAATATAAGAAGTTTGATGGTTAGTGCAATTTTAATTTAGACTACAAGACACCCAAGGATGGAATTCCACACCGTACATTCATACAAGGTTCATGTGATTCACAGTTTTGCTAACCATTTAAAATTATTCAGAGTGACTGAGTACTTTTTTCAATTATTTTTACATAGTGTGGTTTGTACGGTCAGTGTACCACTCAAATGATTAGAACTAGTTGGAATTGTAATTTAATTAAAATTATAGTCATTAAGTAATTGAAATTAGATTTGACATGCGGCCAGAAATGTCCACACACATGCACAAGGTTGACACACACAAAAATTTTTCTACAATTCTTGTAATTATGTAGAAACCATGAAACACTAACTACAAGTGCTCATCCCATATTTCATCTCAATTGGCCCAGTGGTTTCAAAATCCTGCAATTCAGATAGACAGCAAATAGATGGATAGGCAGGCAGGTAGAGAGACAGACAGATTTTATGAATAGGGCTATGGCTATTAAATAGGCTGCAGTTCCTAAGCTTTAGCATTCTCATTTGGAGCTTGAATTGAAAATCAATGGATTCAATAGAGTATAAGTACACAATACCCACTCACAATTAGGTATAAACCAAACTAGCCAGGTTTGCTTACTATTCATGCATCCCTAGGGTAGCGTGGGATTGTCTAGGGATATAATTGAAAAAATATTCATCAAATATAGCTTTTTTTTACCCCAGGGTATTCTTGGGGTAAGTGAATAGTACATCATTTGGTGTGTGGGTGTTTGATAGTATATTTGGTGCGTTCATTTCATTTCATTTAATTATTAGTTGAGCTGGAGATACAAATATTTATTCATTCATCTAATTCTTTTTTTTTTTCTGTTTTATTCTGAAATTAAATTGAATTCATTATTAATTTAATTTTATTATTATTTAATTTTATTATTTATTTAACTTTGTTCTTAATTTAATTCATTCATTCATTCATTCATTCATTCATTCATTCATTCATTCATTCATTCATTCATTCATTCATTCATTCATTCATTCATTCATTCATTCATTCATTCATTCATTCATTCATTCATTCATTCATTCATTCATTCATTCATTCATTCATTCATTCATTCATTCATTCATTCATTCATTCATTCATTCATTCATTCATTCATTCATTCATTCATTCATTCATTCATTCATTCATTTAATTGACTTTATTAACTTGTTCATTCCACCTGTTATGTGAACTGTCAGCTTCTCCCTCTATACAGATCAGCAAAAAATCCGCCTGATGGGCAGTTTTTTTTTACCCACCTTTTGTGGGCTGTACTCACAAACATGTCTGCTTTGAAGACATGTGTTGTAAACTTTTAAAACAAAAGTGAACATGTGATTAGGTCGAAGTGTTTCTAAGTACCATTTTTGACATTTTTAGCCTTACACACAAAGAGGAAGAGGTGTGGCCAGATGGGACCCACCCCATGTTATTCACAGAGTCAAGTTGTGTCTGTATGCTAAAGTTTAGGCCTGTAGCTCCATTCTTTTTATTTTGGGTAAAAGTACCATTTTTAGAATTTTTTTAAAGAAAGGGGTGTGGCCATATAGATATGCTTGTGATGTTACCCTGGTGGCACTGATGTGACCCACCCCATGGTATGATATCTGCATGCCACAGAATTAGGCTTGTGGCTCCATCCTTTTATATGGCAAAAAGTACCATTTTTGGCTTTTCTTGAATACAGAAAGGGGTGTTGCCATATATATCTTTACGACTTTTCCCTGGTGATTCCAAATATATGGGTTTGTGGGTCTAGCTCCATTCTATTTTCTGGCAAAAGTACCATTTTTGGCCTTTTAAAAAAATACAGAAATGGGTGTGGCCTTATAGATATGCTCATGACGTTCCCTTGGTGACACCGATTCTAAATATATGTGTGTTCGTGGGTCTAACTTCTAGCGTGAATTGCGGATACATGGACAAACAGAGAGACTATTTGCACTTGAGAGTATAGATATAATTATGTCAGCTTATCTTCATTCATTTTAAATTAGTGCACATCATTTAATTCACCTTCACAAACAGGACCACTAAAGTTCAGGAGTACCAAAAGCTTACTCTTGTATAGCCAGACTCTTTACCTACCAAAGTGATAGGAAAAGGGTCTGTCTATGCAACACTACCAAAATCCTAGCTATATTCTTTTATTCATTCCTTCGTATTTGCAGTACAAAATGGTAAAATGCACTGAAGGCATGCTCTGCCAAAAGTCAATGACTATAGAATGGAAAACATATGTAAATATTGGTAATGGAAAGCGGATGAATCACTTGATTGGAATTCAAATGTAAGTGGGACCAGGAAAATGTGGTTAGGTTGATTGATTTGATAGTAGCAAGTGAAAAGTCAAAATCAATTGGAGGGGGAGAATTCCAAAGTCTAGGAATATGGTTAAAATAGAAGTGTCTAAATGAACTTTGGATGAGAAGAGCTTGTAATCTATGATAGGGAAGTGGTCTGCAGGATTTTTAAAACTATTAAGAAGAAATTTGTCATTCAGTTCAAGTTGTACATTAGAGGAAGTACATTGTAATCTGAACACAAATTGTTTAAGATGAATTTGTCACACTAAGCCTTTTGAACTTTTCTAACATGAGAATGAATGTCTTTCCGATACAGGTCTCCAAATAGGAAAACAATGCATCAGCTGGAATTCCTGGCTACACCCCTGGGATAGGTAAAGTTGTTTTATTTTGTTCTTTTAATTAGGTGCAGGAATTTTTTTTTGTTCTTTTTTCTTTTTTTTTTTTAAGAATTTTCATGGGAAAACACGATGATGAAACTGATCAGCACTCAACCCCACACGCCCATTTCATGTGACATTACGTCATGATCATGTGTGCGTATCAAGGCAAAAAAAAAAAAAAAAATACACAGAGACCCCCCACACCCACGCTTAGCGACCCTAATCCAGATAATCTAATACTAGACCTATTATATATTCTTCGCTACTTTCTTCGAGGGAGCTGGGATGGCTATGTCCGCACTATCTAAGGTATTCGGCGGTGGTAAGAAGGGAGAACCGCCTTCACCTCAACAGGCCATACAAAAGTTAAGAGAAACTGAAGAAATGCTTAGCAAGAAGTCAGAATTCTTGGAAAAGAAAATTGAGAAGGAGCTTGCATCAGCAAAGAAGAACGGTGTAAAGAATAAGCGAGGTAAGTGTATGTATTTCTTTTCATAACCTTGTTTGTAGGAGGGTGCTGTGGTTTGGTGCCAGCTGTGATCATCTTTGCCTTTATGATATTATCAGTTTATCAATCTGTCATTGTCTCACCATATTTCTCTTAATAAGACCTTGTCCAGAAAGACACCCAAATTTACAAGTGAGTGAGCCCTAATTCACATTTCCTCCAGGTCTTGCTCTAAGATATGTATCTTATGGCTGTACCAACCATTTAATGTAGAGATAGGCGTGGCATGTACCTTCTTATTGTGTGAAGATCATCACTTTTTAACTCATTTAAACTTTTCCAGTATAATTCAGTCTCACCAACATGAGCCAATACGCTTTTTTACTTTCCTGGATTTGATATCCATCCATTTGACTTGGATGTATGTGATTAAAGAAGCTAATCTCAGCGGGATGTTGATCCAAAGTGTGTCCTTGAGGAAGTACTGTTACCAAATGTCCTATCTCTCTCAATCCCATGTAATGTTTTCTTAATGATTCGATGAGTGCTCAACTTGAAGGACAAGGATTGAGAGGATCCTTTAGTAGATGGTTGAATTCTTTTGAGTACAAGTTAATTTGTTTTAAGTGGAATAATCTTTCTATGTGAACGAGTGATGAAGTGCACCCACACCAATTATGCTTCTGCACCTGCCATCCGTCAAAATGATGGATTTAGTACCCCCCAAAAATTAAGTATAGAGTTAGATCAGACCCTTTCTCACTAACTGCTTGTGGTTCAGAGGGTAAAGGGTTTGACTAGCGAGACTATGAACTCAATATTATCAACCTACTTCAACCTGCCTCTACGTGGTGTGTATTTCCACAGAGCTATTGTCAGCCTACTTCAACTTGTCTCAACCCAGTGTGAGTTGATCCAGTGACCTATGTACCCATGGAGGTATTGTAACTTACCTCCACCCATTGTGTAGTCAACGATTGAGGGATCTCTGACAGACTAACTGACATTTTTTATACTGAACTTGATAATTTTCATAACAGAGCTGTTGTGTGTGTCCACATCAACATCCTGGAAGGTTCAGTGATAATTTTTAAATTGTTAAATATAAAAGAGCTTATCTATTCATCTGAGCCATCTACTGCAGTGTAGTATGTAAGTGAACACTAATGGGGACTTGAAAAATAATACAGCAAAGTATTGCTCAGGGGAATCCTTTTTTTTTTTTAATTATTACTACAGCGCCTAATTGTTGCAGAGGAGGGAAAAAATGGTCCGTTTCTTTTTCTTACATTAATTTTACGCATCTCATAGAGAAATAATTTCATTGTTGGTCATTCTCTGTAGTGACCGTCTCCTTCCTTGTCCATTCTCTTCTGCCCAAAAGATTGACTATGGATAATATGGATAAGGAGGATGCATTTGGGGGGGGATCATTGTCAGTATTCTCAAGGCTAACTAGCCATACAGCCCAAACCTCCATTGAAGTAATTCTGTAACTTGTTTTAAACCAGACTAGTGAAGCAGTCCTATTTCTCTCCTCTCTGTGTGTGTGTGTTGGTGGTTCCATAGTGAAGCAGTCCTATTTCTCTCCTCTCTGCGTATGTGTGTTGGTGGTTCCATAGTGAAGCAGTCCTATTTCTCTCCTCTCTGCGTATGTGTGTTGGTGGTTCCATAGTGAAGCAGTCCTATTTCTCTCCTCTCTGTGTATGTGTGTTGGTGGTTCCATAGTGAAGCAGTCCTATTTCTCTCCTCTCTGTGTATGTGTGTTGGTGGTTCCATAGTGAAGCAGTCCTATTTCTCTCCTCTCTGTGTATGTGTGTTGGTGGTTCCATTTGGGCAAATGAAGGTCTCTACAAGAAATGGTCAGTTCCTTCCCATGGGTCCTGTCTGGTAAGGTGCAACTCCAATTTAAGAATTGGCTGTTTTTAAGCTTGTATGCTTCTTAACTCATTGTTCAGTGTGTGTTGTGGCCAGTTTCCTTAGCAACTAAGTGGGTGTGTTATTGGAGGTGTGGTGGAAGGAAGATTGCAGGAGAAGAATATCACTCTAGATAGTTAGTGTGACTTCATGTTTGTCGTTGTGTAAAAACAGTTGTTTATATGCTCTGTCATTGTCCAATAGAATCCCTTGTTGAGTTAGTTTTGAATAGGATATTTGTTTCAGTCATTGTTAATGTTTATTGTTATTTAACCTGTGGAATATAGACCCATCCATTATCTTAACACTTTTTGGTGATCTTTAAAGTAAATGAGTTGAATGGTTAAACTTTAGAGAGAGTACATCATAATTTTATTGTGCAACTAATTCATGAAAATGGACAGAGAAAAGATGTATGCACACTATTGTATCTCGGACATGAAGTCAGTTGCACTCCACACAAGTGCTCTGTTTACTTCCTAGTGACACTTCAGGTGGCTATAGGTTGGTGGCCATTATTAGTGCATACTGATAATAATGCACTGATGTTTGTTCTCTGTGTGTGCGTGCGTGCGTGCGTGCGTGCGTGCGTGCGTGCGTGCGTGCGTGCGTGTGTTGTCTGAGTCGTATTGCTCTTCGACTAACAACCCCAGGGTTCAAACCCAGCACTGATAAGAAACTTTCCTGTCCTTCAATATCTTCTTCCCACACCAGTCCACCCAGCTGTGATGGGGACCTGGAATTTTATGGGGTACAAATTCACTGGCCATGGCTTGTCAATCAGCTAAGGGTTCAGGTGGGACTTCGGGTGCCCACACCCATAAGCTGAGAATCTTGGTCAGTCCTCCTATGAGCTCCTAGCCCGGCTCCAGGAGTTTGCTTGCACTGGCTCATAGTGCCTGCTTAGTGCACAGGCACCCTGACTATGTCAGGTGTGTATGACCGTGTTTGCAGCAGCTAGATGACCCGGGCTGATGTTGACCCGTGCTGATGTTGACCCAGGCTGATGTTGACCCGGGCTGATGTTGACCCGGGCTGATGTTGACCCGGGCTGATGTTGACCCAGGCTGATGTTGACCCAGGCTGATGTTGACCCGGGCTGATGTTGAACCGGGCTGATGTTGATCCAGGCTGATGTTGACCCGGGCTGATGTTGACCCGGGCTGATGTTGAACCGGGATGATGTTGACCCGGGCTGATGTTGACCCGAGCTGATGTTGACCCAGGCTGATGTTGACCCGGGCTGATGTTGACCCGGGCTGATGCTGACCCGGGCTGATGTTGACCCGGGATGATGTTGACCCGGGCTGATGTTGAACCAGGATGATGTTGACCCGGGCTGATGCTGACCCGGGCTGATGTTGACCCGGGCTGTGTTGACCCGGGCTGATGTTGACCCGGGCTGTGTTGACCCGGGCTGATGTTGACCCGGGATAATGTTGACCCAGTCTGATGTTGACCCGGGCTGATGTTGACCCGGGCTGATGTTGACCCGGGCTGATGCTGACCTGGGCTGATGTTGACCCGGGCTGTGTTGACCCGGGCTGATGTTGACCCGGGATGATGTTGACCCGGGCTGTGTTGACCCGGGCTGATGTTGACCCGGGATGATGTTGACCCAGTCTGATGTTGACCCGGGCTGATGTTGACCCGGGCTGATGTTGACCCGGGCTGATGTTGACCCAGGCTGATGTTACCCCGGGCTGATGTTGACCCGGGCTGATGTTGACCCAGGCTGATGTTGACCCAGGCTGATGTTGACCTGTGTGTCAATGTGCACATTCTCATTAGCTTGAGCTAACCTGAATGATATTGTGGTTCTGTAGTGTTACATACAGATATTTCTTGCAGCTGCTATAATGGCATTGAAGAGAAAGAAGCGGTTGGAGAAGCAGCTGACACAGATAGATGGGACCTTGTCCACCATTGAGTTCCAAAGAGAAGCTCTGGAGAATGCCAGCACCAACACTGAGGTGCTCAAGAACATGAGCTATGCAGCCAAGGCACTCAAATCTGCACATCAACAGCTGTGAGTCCACTGGTGTTACATTGTGTAATGCAAGACTTGTGTTTGGAGATGTGGCCTGGTAATATGAAATACACACTGTGTACGTACTTTCCTCATGTCTCAAGGAGTTGTATATGAAACCAAGACATGGACATATTCTATTTATAGCACACACTCCAAGTGGTGTGCCAGGCAGTCTAATATTAGATTTGACCAACTGGCGTGATTTGTAGGTGATGCTGTACTTACTGGATGTTGACATGTAGCTGTGAGGGTAGAGACGGAGCACCCAGTGTATCAATCAGTGGTGTGTATTGTTTCTGATGCTATACCATGATTTATATACAGTAATGTGTATTGTTTCAAAGCTTACATACAGTAATGTGTATTGTTTCAAAGATTATAACATACTTTACATACAGTAATGTATATTATTTCAAAGCTTATACCATAATTTACACACTAATTAGTATTGTTTCAAAGATTATACCATAATTTCCATTTATTAGTATGTACTTGGGAAAAACCCGTCCTATGGGCTGCTTTTCCAAAGTAGTTACGAAATTATTTAAATTGCTTGCTAAAAACAAAACAGAACAACCCATCTTTGCTGTAGGATGTATCTACTCTGAAGAGTGAGTTTTATTTGGTATAGTGCTTTGGTAATAAAATGAATACACACAAACATGAAGTACAAAATGTTTTAGCCTGACATGCACAGAGGGAGAACCTTGCCCATGTTACTTCCAGAGTCAGGTTGTGTGTGCATACCGAGTTTTAGGCCTGTAGGCCCTTTTTTTTTTCTGGCATAAGTACTGTTTTTGGCCTTTTTAATACAGAAGGGGTGAAGCCATGTAGCCACACTTAAGTGTTCCCCTGATGCACTGATTCTAAATATATGTGGGCCATGGGTCTAACTCAACCCATTCAAGCGTGAATTGAGGATGCACAGACAGACTATTCCCACTTTATAGTATTGATTATAGAAAGAATCTGTGGCTGTTGATATTTATTTTATTTCATTCTGTTGTCATTGTCGTGCAGAGATGTCGATGATATTCATGACATGATGGATGACATCACAGAGCAGAATGAGATAGCAGAGGAGATCTCAGGAGCTCTCTCCCAGCCCATTGGCTTTGCTGCAGAGATTGATGAAGTGAGTGGCTAGACCTGCTCCAGTACACTTGTGAGAACAAGAAAAATAGGGTCAGGACCGGGGCAGTGGCCAGGGCCGGGGCGGTGGCCAGGGTCAGGACCGGGGCGGTGGCCAGGGTTAGAAGTAGGTCAATACTGTAGATTAACTCATCCTCCAGTTTACCTAAAATATATTTTGTAAACATATTACTTTAAAAAGTTGGCATGGCAATACTATTGCTAATGTTTATTACATGTATATATACAAGATACTCTTCTCTCTTTTTTTGTCACCTCTTTCAAGGAATGCTTGTTTAATTAATAGTACTAAACATTTAATTATTTATAACTTTAATGCATTGCATTTAATTCCATTTTGTCCACACACACACACACACACGCGCGCGCGCGCACGCACACGCACACACACACACACACACACACACACACACACACACACACATTCAGTCAAATTAGTTGATCTGTTCTTGTTCCCCATTACCTCACTGTGTTAATCATTCTGATAGTGTAACATGGTGTCACACTGATAGATTTCATTTGTGTTTTGATGATTCCTATGTGAGCAACATTACCATCACGCATGTCTATGCAACTAGGATGACCTCTTGGCAGAGTTGGAGGAGCTGGAGCAAGAAGAGTTGGAGAAAGATTTGCTGGAGGTCGGAGAGCCCTCTAATGCACTAGAGACTTCAGACCCCCTGGATGAACTCCCAGCTGTCCGTAAGTGAACCTTGACCTTGGCATGTATATTTAGAAGCTGACTCCATGCAGTTACTGGTGTAACAGGAGACACCTGGCTAGCTATGTGGAGCTCCACTATATGCCTGTATAATGGTTGAACTTTGCCAGGCGACTAGATCTTAATTTCATTTAGCCATTCCTTTAATGAGAGGGATGATATAAGCATGGTGTAGTTATTTCTCTCTGTGATTCCTGGGGACAGGGCAGACTTATAGCTGTGGTGTTGTGAGATCAAATGATCCATGCAACAGTTAGAATGGCCGACATCATTCAGTGTGTGTTCACATAGGAAGTGAGAAACAGAAAGTGAGAAATAGTCACCTGACATAGATCAGGTTTGTGTATGCCCATAGAGATCTGTTCAGTGGCACACTGGGAAATTGTTGATGAAGCTTTTACTAATTCCTACCTGACCTGCTGAGAAATGTTCACACTTCCAACAACCAGTATTGACAGTGTGTGATGTGTATCTGAAGCAGCTGTGTGGATGTTGCTGGCTGTGCTGCTTGTAGCAGATTTCATTAAAACAAGTTTTTTCTCCCATGGATGTTGCTTACAAGTGAGAGAGATCCAAGGCAGAAGGGCATGTTGCTAGTGTTCTGACATCTACATTACTGTCGATTAATGTCAGTACAGACATGGTTTAAAGTTCACCATGTCATCTGTGTGTTCCACATACAGCAACTGCTGCTCCACGTAAGAAGCAGCTGGTGCAAGAAGAAGATGACGACCTCAAGGAACTAGCAGCCTGGGCGTCCTGAAGTCTCTCCCCCTCCCTGCCCCCTCACACCAACAACCATCTAAACAGCTGCACATAGTTGTGTACACACACAGGAGAACATTGTTGATTATAATACAGTGTTTGTTTGTTTGTTTAATGTATCATTACATTAGTCTTGCCAATATAATAATATTTTATGCCATGGGTGATTGGGTGACCAAGTCTCAGAGAAGAATCCAAAGACTGTTATCAGCAGTTATATCCTTGCTTTATGACTATTTTGGCCACATGTGGCGAAATAAAAGAAGAGCCCTACTGCTGGTTCAAGATGAAACTCAACGTTCTTTCACACGTCAAAATTAGCTGAGATAACTGGACATAGCCCTAGAGACTATTTGAACTATAGGTGGAGACAAAAAAACAATGAACATAGCATCTTGCAGTTTTAAAGTTGGTGCTTGCTACTATAATGTCATGTTATAGTACAGTGGAGGTGTCATGTGATCTACTCCACTGCTTCCTGTTGACCATATCAGTTGGGGAGGGAGTTTCCTCAGCACCAATTGGAACTCCTAAAGGAGATGCTTCTACCCTTTCTCACAATTTATTCCAATTTCTAGTGAGCTTTTTCTATTTGTTTCTCTAGCTTTGACAAATAAAATTTTTCTCTGATTTCACTAATTGAAAACTTAAGACTGTTACTGCTCCCATTAAGATAAGTAGTCCTGCCAGAAGTCTAGCATACCATTTAGGCAGACCTATAGTCCCTAAAGCCTAAAAGAAAGGTCATTTAAATCACCAGGGGAGTAAACTCTTGAGTTTAAAAAATGCACAGAAAGGACCATTCATAATTGACTTAAAACATGCTCAACTTCAATCCTTACCGAATCAGCAATGGTGCCCATCCTCACCCATATTAGGACAAGACAAAACAATAATTTTATCTAATAGAACTCTGAGAAAATTAATTGTTAATGTTGTCCATCCCAATATGCTATTCGAACATACATTAAAGAAACTTATTATTTTATGTTGTCATGTGGAAGAAAGCTTTCATGTGCACAAGGCCATTATGAATAATTTGTTACCAGTAATGCTCATGTTAAATAGAGATAATACAACTCAATAAACAGTAGTGTTGTTTCTGGACAAGGCTATGGTTATCCAACTTTGCACTCACACTATTTGGTTTTTCTTTTAAAATGCTCTAGTAATATCTTGCTGGTTTCATTTCAGGTAGTGGGTCGGTATTTTTGTGTTGTGCTAATGGAGAGGAAGTGGGTGGTAGGGTGACAGGAAGTGAACAATTTATAGTGGCCTAATTATAGTTGAGATGTTTGATACGTAAGCATTCAATCACTCCCGTGCCTTCCTGTGCACAGATCTGTGTCTGTGTGCAGCAGCATGTCAATGGGAAGTGTGCTATTGCATTGCAGTGGGTGTGGCTAGGGCTGCCTGGGGTGTGAGAGAAACAGGGAAAGAAGGGGTGAGGGAAGCCCTAGAAAGGACTCCAATTCCAAAAAATGGCTTAAAAATGCACCTCACCTTCTAGAAGGGAGATGAAGCCACTCCAATCACTACAGATATTGTGATCATGAATATGACTTCAAGATGTAGCAGTAACCTGCACCATCTTCTTGGAGGACCGTCTTTGTTTGACACTAACAAGGACCTTCAGAATGTACCAAGATTTTAGGAGGTGGCGTACACAGAGTATGTCACACTTACCAAGGATTATTATTGTCTAGCCAGCCAGCCAGCCAGCCAGCCAGCCAGCCAGCCAGCCAGCCAGCCAGCCAGCCAGCTTCACAGGTGATTGTGGACCTATAGAAATCCAGCCCCCCCCCACATACACTAACAGGTCAATTCTAGAGTGGAACACCAGCCATTGTCCTACCAAGTGCAATTTCTTGTACCTTCAGAAATGTACCATGTATATATATATATATATATATATAGTGTGTGTATACATACATACACACACACTGTATACATAAATGAATGTGAAGCCCAGCATGCAGACTGAGCTGTGCAGCTGTTGAATCACAAGAACCCAAACAAGATATTAAAAATGGAGTGCATGCCATGTACTTCTAATTAACTAATGAAAAAGTTAATTAGATCCCAATCCAGTGCCTAGTGGAGTTAGTTACTATTACTAACACAAATCATAATAAGCATGGTGTGTTTATCAATTTGTGCAAGTTCACTGATAATAAAAAAAAATCTTTTCAACAGATACAAAGCAGCAGTTATCCCATGACATGACATACCTACACACAAACATACAACATTCTAATAGATGCACATCATACATGCTCTATAGTGATATAACTAGTTCTCTGCCAGCGTTGGGCGTAGTATTGTTCCTTCTCTCCACAAGCCGCCAGAACTTTCACAGAGTTGAGGTTGTACATGCCAGGCCAGCAGAAGTTGGCCCACACACAGACAGTGTGGGAGGAGTTTGGCTCCAGCAGGACCCTGTGTTTACTGGTGCCGGTCCACAAGAAACTAAGCTCCAAGTTTCTGCCACAAATATGCAAGACTGAACTCAAGACAGGGCACACACCAAGATATAGCACGGGTGAGCTGTTGCATTATTAATATAATATACTGAGCAAAAGATAAAATTAACTTGATCAATTTTTAATGATTTACACCCAATATCAGCTTAGGAATGGTTTCAGTATTGATCATTGGACCAATGTACTTTGGCCTTCATTGGTAAAATCATAGGAACTGCATCTGTTTACAAGCTCACAATTGAATAAAAATATCAGAAATTGAATGCTGTCAGCTAATAATTATACAACAAAATTAACTCGTTGATTTCTAAAGGAAAGAATTACCAAAAAGAATAAAATTATTTTAAAAAAATGAAACTGTTAAAATAGATTTTTAAGAAGTGGAACCAATTCCTCTGAGGGAATAGAAATAGCAAAAAATAAATTGGAACCCCTCAAAGACACTGCCATGAATACAAGACCCCTGTGTATCCCGGGCACATGTCCTGACCCCATCCATAGTGTGACACCAGTGAGTGTCATACATCCAGTGGAATAAGTCCTGTCCTAATGATCAGGACACTGCCGCCCCCCCCTCCCAACGTCCCCACCATGAGGCTCTACTGTACTCTGTTGGTTGTCTTATGGTTACCTGTTGCCCTGTTGATGTGTTGCACTCTTTGGCTGAAGCAGCTCCACCATTGCCTGCAACAGAGAAGACAGCAAGAGGTAAACATCAGATTATAGTGAATAATTATTGTGAACATTAACTGACCAAACCTAATGTAGCGGTTTTAGGGATCACCCTTTACCAATGTTGTCTTGATTCCATTTGCAATAGTTTTTGTAGCTCTCCGCTATTTTGTTTTAGCACTCGCTACAGTGGTGATACTGATTTCAAAGTGTTACTTTTGAAGCGCCATGGCAGTAAAACACGCGATTTCCCTAAAGCTTCCGACTTTCTGGACTTGTCAACCACAGGTTGGGTTTGCCCAGGCTGAAGCTCAGTTCAACATTAGGGGCATAACTGTGGATGAAACCAAATATTTCTATGTTCTCTCTGCACTTGATCAAGGCACTGCAACATACCTACTGGACCTCATCAGCCTACCACCGCCAGATAGTAAGTATACTGCCTTGAAAGAAAGGCTATTAGAGACGCTTTTGGCCTTAGCAAACAGGAGAGGGCCTCTAGGCTCCTTCATTTTCAACCCCCTGGGTGACACCGAACCCTCAGCTCTGATGGAGGAAATGTTAGCCCAGCTAGCAGATCCCCCTCCTTGTTTATTAGTTGAATAGCTTTTCCTTGAGAGGCTGCCTGAGGACATCAGGGCCCAGTTAGTGATGCCAAAATGGAGGACCACTGGCAACTGGCCACATGCTAGCCGTCTGCCTCCTGACAAGCTCGCATTGGCTAAGAAAGAATTTGCTAGTATGGAAGCCATGGGTATCATCCAGCACTCGTCCAGCCCATGGGCATCGCCATTGCACATGGTTCCCAAAGTATCTGGTGGATTGCATCCTTGTGGAGACTACAGTCGCCTCATGATGTTACTGTACCCGACCGCTATCCAGTGCTGCATATACAGGATTTTTCTACCTACCTGGTTGGCACATGTATTTTCTCCAAAATTTATCATATAATGGACACCTAATTATGTTTTTAAAAAGGAAAAGGAAATTATTTTTTCTTCCAAAGAAGCTTTTCTTTATTATTAGAAAAAATTTTAAATTATTATTATTATTATTTTTTTAATTTGTTTATTTTTATTTATTTATTTTTTTAATGATGAAGCAATCTGAAAAATGAATAATAAAAAAAAAAAAAAAAAAAAAAAAAAAAAAAAAAAAAAGGAAAGGAGCATTTTCCAACAAAACATTTTCTGACAAAAAAATATCAAAACAGCAAAAAAAACAAAAAGCACTTACTGACCAAGCACCTAGCAGAATGACCTAGTGGCAAACAATATTCCAAGGAGCATCACTCTGAAGCACTGCCTGAACATTTGGTCAAAATCACATTATGCTGTCCTCAGGTGGCCAGCTACACAGTAATTGGAACAGACAGGCCTCCACATAATTACTTATTCACATGTCCATAAAGGTAATTAGAGACAATCCTCCATTTAGCCTACACACACACACAATTTTTTACATCACGTGATATATTTAGTGCCATATTTAGAGTAAACAGGAAGTAGCCACTGGCCACACCCCCTTTCACAGGTGGGCCAGCCACACCTACCCACTGTGTGCCCACCCACCTTGACTCTGTGGAGGCTACAGTTTTGCAGTGTAATCTTGACGGGTATGCAGCTGAAACTGACAGGCATGGATACATCTGTTGGCATGACAACACCGGCAGGCTCAGGATAGCTCCTGCACTGATAGGTTGTGGGGTGCTCTAAATGGAACTTTACCAAGTCGTACGGGGAGGGAGATGCCTGCAAGTGGTAGAAAAAGATGGGGAAATAAAGGGGGGGGGGGGGGGGGGAAGAAGAAGAAGGAAAAAAAAAAAAGAAAGATGACCCATTACCAATTAAATGGTCTGTCTTGATGTTAATGAGTGGCAAGCCTAATAATGAGTGAGATGCTACTGAGGAGAATGGGTGGGACAAAAGTGGGTGGAGTCTTCTAGAAACCAAGGAGATTAAGATGGAGACGATAGTGCATTTATGCTCAACAGACCCACCACGCACACTAACCTCTCTGAGTACCAACAAAGACTGCGGCATAGGAACTGTGACCATGTGATGGCCATACGAGAACTGTGTCTCTGGTCCAGAAGGCAATAACACCTACACACATGACAAACACACACATGACAAACACACACATGACAAACACACACACAACAAACACACACAATGGAACAATATCATACAAAGTGACAATAAATATTGGTAATATTCACACATATACTTCTGACACACCCACAACATGGTGCAGGGGGTGTGGCTATAACTACTAACACTGAGGACTGCAGACAGAGCATGAGGACCACCATGCATGCATGCACACACCACATGTCTCTGATCACAACCACATCCACATGCATGCAAGACATCTACCCCTCCTTCACCTGCCAAAATACGACCAGAACCATTTCTTCCCCATCGTCAACCCCATCCCTCCCCTCTGCATCGGCGGGCATAGAAGTACAACTTCTCAACTTGGAGAAGAGTTCACTCCTACTCACGAGTTCCCGCACAGGGAAGGAGCTGCTGGGGATCTGGACGAACAACACCAACATCAATAACAGCAGTAACATCAACAAGAATTGATCAAAGATCACGATCCTGCTGAAGTTTAAGAGCATTACAATAGAAAGATTGCTGCTAATCTGTTCATGAGAGCTCTGATATTTAGATAAAAATCATCGAAAAAAACAACAACAATGTCAGTTAAATATCATCTGAGAGTAAGAATCGATTAACTTCATACACTGTTAAAACAAACAACCACATTGTAAGTAAACAAACTGAACCATCTCCTGACCAGTGTTGGTCCTAGGGGGACATCTGAGCAGACCAGCTCATCAGCACTGCCATAACTGGCTGCCCTGTTCTCCTCTGCGTGGTGCCACACACCAGGGCATTGCACTTGAGTCCCTTTGAGATGGACCACCCCCTTCTCACTCGGGAGGAGACAGAGGAGGCCTTGTTGGCTGTCCATCTTGGTGAGTCTCCACCTGCGACTGACGCAGGAGAGCTGGGACACACGCAGCTCCACAGCCGAGGGGGAGACAGCTAGTTGACATTTATTCTCCGCCTCCAGCGTGACGACCACATGGTTGAGGTCAAAACTGTGGACAGGGAGGGAGAGAGAGGGGAGAAGAAAAAGAGGGAAAAGAAAAATGCAGAGTCAGAAGACAGAGAGTATAGGATATTAACAGGATGTGTGTTGTGATTTGCTGGCATCAGTGTGGGGGAGGAGGGAGGGGAGGAGAGGGAGGGGAGGAGAGGAGGGAGGGGAGGAGAGGAGGGAGGAGAGGAGAGGAGGGAGGAGAGGAGAGGAGAGGAGGGAGGAGAGGAGAGGAGGGAAGGGAGGAGAGGAGGGAGGGGAGGAGAGGAGGGAGGGGAGGAGAGGAGGGAGGGGAGGAGAGGAGGGAGGGGAGGAGAGGAGGGAGGGGAGGAGAGGAGGGAGGGGGGGGGAGAGGAGGGAGGGGAGGAGAGGAGGGAGGGGAGGAGAGGAGGGAGGGGAGGAGAGGAGGGAGGGGAGGAGAGGAGGGGAGGAGAGGAGGGAGGGGAGGAGAGGAGGGAGGGGAAGAGAGGAGGGAGGGGAGGAGAGGAGGGAGGGGAGGAGAGGAGGGAGGGGAGGAGAGGAGGGAGGGGAGGAGAGGAGGGAGGGGAGGAGAGGAGGGAGGGGAGGAGAGGAGGGGAGGAGGAGGGGAGGAGGGAGGGGAGGAGGGAGGGGAGGAGGGAGGGGAGGAGGGAGGGGAGGAGGGAGGGGAGGAGGGAGGAGAGGAGGGAGGGGAGGAGGGAGGGAGGAGGAGGGGAGGAGGGAGGGAGGAGGGAGGGGAGGAGGGAGGGGAGGAGGGAGGGGAGGAGGGAGGGGAGGAGGGAGGGGAGGAGGGAGGGAGGGAGGAGGGAGGGGAGGAGGGAGGGGAGGAGGGAGGGGAGGAGGGAGGGAGGAGGAGGAGGGAGGGAGGAGGAGGGAGGGGAGGAGGAGGGAGGGGAGGAGGAGGGAGGGGAGGAGGAGGGAGGGGAGGAGGAGGGAGGGGAGGAGGAGGGAGGGGAGGAGGAGGGAGGGGAGGAGGAGGGAGGGAGGAGGAGGGAGGGGAGGAGGAGGGAGGGGAGGAGGAGGGAGGGGAGGAGGAGGGAGGGGAGGAGGAGGGAGGGGAGGAGGAGGGAGGGGAGGAGGAGGGAGGGGAGGAGGAGGGAGGGGAGGAGGAGGGAGGGGAGGAGGAGGGAGGGG
The DNA here is from genome assembly GCA_963969325.1 of Lycopodina hypogea. Lineage (NCBI taxonomy): Eukaryota > Metazoa > Porifera > Demospongiae > Poecilosclerida > Cladorhizidae > Lycopodina > Lycopodina hypogea. The sequence goes on along the minus strand of OZ017780.1, from coordinate 11,272,060 downwards.
AGGAGGAGGGAGGGGAGGAGGAGGGAGGGGAGGAGGAGGGAGGGGAGGAGGAGGGAGGGGAGGAGGAGGGAGGGGAGGAGGAGGGAGGGGGAGGAGGGAGGGGAGGAGGAGGGAGGGGAGGAGGAGGGAGGGGAGGAGGAGGGAGGGGAGGAGGAGGGAGGGGAGGAGGAGGGAGGGGAGGGAGGAGGGGAGGGGAGGGAGGAGGGAGGGAGGAGGGAGGAGGGGAGGAGGAGGGAGGGGAGGAGGAGGGAGGGGAGGAGGAGGGAGGGGAGGAGAGAGGGGAGATAAAAAAGAGGGAGAAGAATTCAGAGCCAGAAGATGGAGGAAACAGGAGATAAACATAAAGAGATGTGGTATAATTTGCC